>BHFT01005639.1:29100-104046 GCA_004320025.1 Laticauda laticaudata | reverse complement strand
TTTTGAGAGCGGATAACAACGGGTGGAACATTTTTCTCATCCGCTGTGTCCTTTTTACAAACATTTTGCATCCGTCAGCCAGTGTGACAGGGCCTTTAGTGCAGAAAGTCTGTGTGAACCAGGAGCAGCGGCATCTCTTTTTATAGAGAGGCTGCTTGCGGCTCGTGGCCAATGACAGCTACTTGTTTTTCCCGCCGCTGAGCTGGCCAATCATAGGTTAGCTATTATTGGTCAATCAGCGTTGAGAAAGGAACCAATCAGCTTCTAGTATTTCTCGACCAATAGGAATAGACTATTTGAAGTATGTTTATATGGAACACCGACAGATATAGATTGAATGGAGATAAATAAGATAAATGAAAGATACATAGATGCAAACAGATAATTAGATAGACAAGCAGACAGACAGACAGACAGACAGAGATGATTAGATCGATGATATAGATAGATGATAGATAGATAGATAGATAGATAGATAGATAGATAGATAGATAGATAGATAGATAGATAGATGTGATAGAGATGATTAGATAGACAGACAATCAGTCAGTCAGTCAGATAGATGGTATAGATAGGAACCTTGGGAGAGCAAGCATTTTCTTCTCTTTGGCTGCTTACCCTCATGCCTTTCAGGGTTGTGGTGGGGATAAGAAATAGCTACCGTAATAAGGATTCCTGCCCTGAACAGGCTATTCAAGACTAGAAAACCTTCAAAGTCCCTTGCAGCTCTGTGATTCTATGACTCATGTCCAGGGACTTAGCAGCTGCTTCCAGACTCTCACCATAACTTCTTAAAGCTATTTAATATTATCAAAATAATGGCTTCTTTAAAGGCCTTTCCTCATGGCTCAAAGGGTTATCTACCCACCTTTCCATTGGTGGAAACTGTCATAGTGTAAAATTTGCTGTCCCAGCTGCCAACCTTCATTCTGCCTGTTTTACCTTGCCACCAGATGGGCGGTATCCTGATTTCCTAAGGGCAGGGTGTGTTAAGCAAAGGCATTGATTATCCTTTGGTTTTACACAATTGCCCTCTCCTTCCTGGACTTCACCAGCTGGGAGGAAACTATGAACTGGGCATGCAGTATTGACACAGGGGGAGACCTGTGGCTTTAGCCATCTGCCAAAGCCCTCTTAACTCCTTAAGCCTGGCAGGCAACTCATCCCAGAATGGGGCTCCACTTGGATATCTCTGACAATCCACTACTGGTTGGGTTTCCTTTCTTTCTTTGAGAGAGGGATTAGCACTCAGTTTGCTGCCAAAGCAACTCAACCCAGCATCTGATCCAGAGAAACTCTCCAGAGAAACCCTCCCCCCCCCCAGTGTAATAATCACCTGCTTTACAATCTTATTGTAAATGTGGGTTTAGCTCTCCCTCTCCTTGGATCTGCATGAAAGCTGATTTACAGTCAGGGAAGATAGTGGGTACTGCAGGAGAATATGGCTGTTTCAAATCTACCACTTCTCAGATCTGCAGGCTCCAGGAAGTGGAAAGGGTAGGAAGACCCAGCTGGAAAGAGACAGATTCTTCATATTTTAAAATTGGAATGACCCTAAGGGTGAGGGCCCAAAAACTGAAGCATAACCAGTAGGAGACAGGCTGATCCCGGCCCTCACAATCATTTGCATGTCTGCAGTAATACGCAGAGGTGATATTCAGCAGGTTCTGACCAGTTCTAGAGAACCAATAGCAGAAATTTTGAGTAGTTCAGAGAACCAGACAATCCCACCACTGACTGGCCCCATTCCCATCTATTCTCTGCCTCCTGTGTCCCAGCTGATCGGCTGGGTCTTCCTTTGTTGCCCTGCACAGGAGAACGGAGCTGGAAAGCAGGTTAGTGGGGTGGGGAGGGAATGAAGATTTTGCAGTATATCCTTCCCCTGCCATGCCCACCAAGCCATGCCCACCAAGCCACACCACGCCTACCAAGCTATGCCCACAGAACCGGTCACTGATGGGATTCATTTTTTTTTTACTACCGATCCTGTGGACATGGCTTGGTGGGCGTGACAGGAAAGGATACTGTAAAATCTCCTAGAAGAGGCCTATCTGCAATGTCACCAAGAGCTGACATTGACTTGATGGCACATAATTCAGGGCACGAAGAGAGAAATCAGAAAACTAATCATTTGTACTTTGGTCCTGATGCCGAGAAGAGAGTGCTTAATCTGCATGGGTGGACAGGGGGAGGGTGGAAAGATCTAAAACTTAGACCCACAGAAATGATTTCAGCTGCTCACTCAGGATGATGTTAGCGTTCTTTCCCCCAATCTTAATCACATGGTGATTACCTGCTGCAATCGGCATGCTTAATTGCAAGGTGAAAATTCCCAGTCTAAGAGCATGGCTTTAATTAGCATTAAGGGATTTAACTTGAGAGCGAAATGCCCAAGTACATCTTCATTCTGATCAGCGTTTTGTCAGTGGTTTTTGGTTTTCAGGGTTTTTTTTTCACCAAGTTAAGCATTTGTAAGACGAGGCTTACAAATCTGACATCATCAATAATTGTGCAGTCTTATTACTGACTGTAAACCCTTCTGGAAACAAGGGAAAATTGGATCTGTCCTCCTTGGCGGAGTCTCTAATTAGTCAAGCTGCTCATTAATAAGACATGGAAAAGCCATGAAAGAATCACTGAGAGGTTGTTTTTGGCCTGTATCATTTTTGATTTTTATTTAATTGGTTTTATATTCTGTTCTTGTTGCATCATTTTTATGAAATGTAATTTTTCTTAGCCCCTGAGTTTTCCATCTGTCTCTTGTTTGGAAGGATGCTAAACATTTATTATGACAATGGTTAAAGTTATTTTAATATGACAGTTAATGGCAGATTAAATGGGTGTACTTCATAAAAGGCACATTTCTGAAATAAGAAGACTAAATGAACAAACACATACAGGGTTCAATCTGAGTGAAACCTAGTGAAATTAAGGTTGGTTCTCTGCTGAGGCCTTATTCTGTAGTCACTGTTGTGGGTTGCTGCTTTTTCCCCCCTGTTTACCTTATTTCTGATTTTGCCTTTCAATTCTTCTTTCTCTTTCAACTCAGAGGCAGAGGTGGTATTCAGCAGGTCCTGACCAGTTCTGGAGAACTGGTAGCGGAAATTTTGAGTACCAGCAAATTCCACCTCTGACTGGAGATATTACAGTAACCTTGCCCTGACATGCCAGTAGTAAAAAAAATTGAATCCCACCACTGCTCAGCGGCATCTGGAGAAAAGAACAAACGGCTCAAGATGGAGTCCTTCAACCAAGTGATCAAAGCCCAGCCCTCTTTTTATATGGGTTAGACAAAATGCACCTAAAAGGGGGGCATAACAGGACTTGAAACATGCAGTTAATGGGCACCATCTTAACTGTTTTATTCTGCAAATACTTTATTTTATTCTGCAAATACCCCTATTCTTCCTTTTTCCAACATTCCTTCTCCTTTCCAGTAGCTCTAGTTATTTATCGTTTTAATAGGCATAGGGTGGAATGGATAATTTTGCCCATCCTTTTGATGAAGGCAGTTGAGAGAAAAGTTTTCATGAATAAAAAAAATCCTAACTGTAGTAGTCCTCATGATTTTGGGAATGATGAGAAGTAGGAGGTATTCCAAGCAAGGCAAGGCAAGCCTGTATAAAGCAATGTCAAAGGCAGTATGAAGCCAAATCAGTGGAATCAATTTCCATAATCTGTAGGTCTAGATTTTAAAATAAATTGCTGATGTCTATTTATACATATCAATCCCTAACTCCTTGCAAAAGCAAATCTTTTCATTTTGATTCTGCCCCAGGGGCATTGCTTGTAATTGGTAGTAGTGGCAAGCTCATGTTTTGCTCTGTCTTAAAAGTATTCATAAGATGTAAATCATACTGAATGATGGTTTTCTTTTCACTCAACATTCATATAATGTTGCATATGATGCATATAATTTATATCATGTTTGTCCTTTTATGCAGCACTCATCACAAAAGATAAATTAAAAAGGCAGTACAACAAAGGCAAAATTACCATGAGTGTCATTAAATGGAAAATAAATTCAGAAAATTCTTCGATTTTTTTTTTGAAAGTTTGTCACCATATCCCCAAATACCGTAGAGATGAGATAGTCAGGATCAGATGCATCCCCTTGGGGATATTCCATGATTGGATAGTCCATTTAGGATGGAGGGGGGTTGTCAACCTCAAGGCCCATGGACTGAATCTGGCCCGCCAGGTGCTTAGATCTGGCCCATTGGGCCAGCCTGAAAACAGAAAAGGACTGGCCAACAATGCCTCTGCTAGAAAAAATGGAGCTTGGGGGGGCCACGTGCATGCCCCCCCCCACCATTTTTGGCCTGGATGGCCTCCTGCAGCCTCCTGCCAGTGAAAATTGAGCTCCAGGAGCCCACAAGTGGCCCCTGGGCTCTGTTTTCAATGGCAGAGTGCTGCAGGAGGCCTTCCAGGTTGAAAACAGGGCCCAGGGAGGCCACACACAGCCCCCTGGGCTCCGTTTTCATTTGTAGAGGGCTATCTGTTCTGACCTGAGAATAGAAGTATTCGAGACTGGTGTTCATCAAACAACTCTTTATTATACTCTCAGTGACTTCATAACAGAACATTGCCGGAGCCGCGGCAGCCCTTTTTATAGCGGCTGCTTGCGGCTTGCGGCCAATGACAGCTCTTTATGACAGCTCTTAAGATTTCCGCCATCAGGCGGGCCAATTGTAATGGTACTTTTTTAACCAATCCTATTTTGCGGCCTGCTCAGCCAATCAGATGTTAAGTATTTGAGTATTCTAATTCTTATACACAACACCCCTCCCCTTCTGTGGTTTCGTCCACGTGCCTAACGTAGTCACGCAGGTAGGTGGGACTTTTGCGGGTCCTACTTTGACCTGCACAGCTCAGTCTTAGCGTGGTCTTCATCGGTTCAGTCAGGATCGCCTTTTCTCCGTGTCTTCTCCATGGAACCTCCTGGAAGGGTGAGTCAGCTCTGCCCTCCGCCTGGGCCTCTCGGGCTGTTTGAGTTGGCTCTGCTGCTCCCTCCTGGTCTGTCGGGTTGGCGAACTACCTGGCTGCCTCCTTCTGGAAGGCTCGCCTCGCGTCCCTGCTACGGTTCTCTTCTCCGGAGTCATCTATGGGTAAGTGCTCTTTTTGTCTTACCAGGATTCTAAATCGGGTTTGTGTTTTGTGCCTTTTGTCATGTTATTGGAGGTTCTTTCTCTCCTTCTTTTATTATTTTGTGTTTCTCCCCCCTCCTCGGTTGTTTTGGATTGTTTGTTGGGGGTGTTATTTGCGGCGGTGCTTTGGAACTAGGCTTTGTGTTGTGTTCCAATGTCCTAGAGCAAAGTGTCGATGTGTCGTTTTCCATGTTCTGCCATCGTCAGTTCAAGTCGGTATGACCGGGGCCTGTAATTTGTGTAATTGTGGTGGAAGCCATAAAGGGTCCCCGGTAAGATTTTTGACATAGACTAGCGTCTGCTCAGTGGAAAGGAGCCTGAGATTTCACTTGAGCCTCAGGGGGCTGTCTTTCAGAGGGTAGGTAGGCGTGTGTAATCCACCTAGGATAGAACGCAAATTTTTACTCTCGCCCATGAGGAGTTCTGGCTGCCGGCTATTTTGTAATGGCTTGTGCTAGGTCGTTGAGTATGCGTTATCGGTTAACAGTTTGTTTTAGTATATCCTTGGACTGTCCCCAGTTGTCCGAGTTGTGCTCTCGGGGTCTTAATGTTATAACCAAACATGCGTTCAGCTGTCCATTTGCAAGCGTGATGAGCTGGCACATGTCTAGGGCATGTCGGCATTGCCTTGAGTCGCGCCTAGGGATTGACTTGCCTTCGGAAAGCTAAGGGCAGATAAATTGGGCCATTGTCAGAGTACCTTCAACGACTTCGGCTAGTTCCAGCTGTGTAGCAAGAGTTTGTTCATTGTTTTTTGATAACTGCTCAGTAGTTTTGAACACCTAGGAATACTTTCTATGACAACGTTTGAATAAAGCCCATCAACAATATATTCAAATAGTGTATTCCCCTTTCGTTTGCCAGCAAATCAACATTATCGCGGTCCGTCGCTACCCAGGGTGCCTCTGGGAGTTTCCCATGTCTAAAGGATGGTATCTGTCAAGGCGGGCCGGGTAGGCCCTTGATTTTCTGGCAGTGATGGCATTTGTTTGCACCGCATTTTTCAATGTCTTTTCCCAGCGCTGCTGGCTCACAGACGTTAATCTGGCCAGGATGCATCATTTTCTACTATTCCCGGTGTCCCTCCTGTGCTGCAGGAATGCACAAGGTATTGTCCTCTGCAATTTGTTGGAAGATACCACCTGCTCTCCCACAGTTATACACCTCTTTTTTCAAGGGACGCCTTCAGTCCTGCCGCGGTGCGAAAGTTGTTTAAAGTTCGACCTCCTTCCTTCTCCCGCCAAGCCCTTTCTCTAACCACATGCGAGAATCAGGCTGTAGCAGGGGTCTTTTCACGTAGCTGTTTGCACTGTCGTACTTGCGGTGATATGGCAGTTAAGGCCATGCTGGCTCGATCTGAAGAGTGGAGCATGGTGGCGTGAGCTTGGGTCATCTTCCTTGTTGAGGGGATAGGAGCGGGAATAGGCTTAAGCCTCCCGCATGGGTGTGCATGTAGTTTTTCCTGCGGCGAGGTGTATTGTGTGTGCATTTATTTGCAGCGAGGAATCACCGACAATCCTCGATCATTCTTGGCAATTAGGGATGTTTGGGGTTGGTTTGTTCCTTGTGCCCACGAATTCTAGCAGGGTTTGAGGTCTGTGATTATACGAATGTCCCTAACCGATATAGGTTATTCGCGTGAATCTCTTGACACCTGCTACTCCGACTTGGCGAGGGCTCTTCTCAGGTCAAGTGAGACTGTAGTTCTTATCAGATTTTGACAGCGTTTTCAGAATACGAAGTGCGATTTGGTGCTTCCTCTGCCGATTTGGTACGCTGGATGGCGCAGTTGGTGCCATGATTCACATATATAGGCGATGCATGCACAGCGGTGGACCATTCGATTGGCAAGGATGTTGCTGTACCTGTCATTAAGAATCCGGTGCTGTAGAGATGTTAACTTATAAGTCCTCTTATAATGTTCTTAGAATGCGTCTTCACGTTCTCGGCTAGGTGGCCCCAATTCGCAGAGACAGTTTTTTTTGTCTATAGCCGATGTAATGGCCTCTGCTCACGGTTGCCTCCTTTTGGGAGCAGGGAACCATTGTAGACAGTTACTGAGACGCTAAGATCTCATGCTGTAAGTCCTATTTTGTCTCTTAGTCTGCTGACGTTTCTCTAATTGCTCTTTACCTTTCTTTTTTCTAGGCGATTCATCTCCTTTCTCATCTATAAGTAAGTAGCGTAAGATTCTCCGAATTCTTGCATTTTGGTGGATGTTGACATCTTTTCCTTCTTCTTGATCTTTAAGCCCTGCTCTCCCTGCATCCTTTGCTCAACGACTACTCTCGCAGTCCTCCTCGTTCTAATTGATGCTTTGCTTTCTTTGCTTGATTATACTAATACATATCAAATAGAGGAACGACCCCTTCTGTTATCTCTATCTTAAAGGCGCTCATTAGGCTTTGGAAGAACGCTGATCGTGCCGCAACACTAACGCCAAATGTGAAGTTGTTCTCGACCATGTTGAATGCCCCTCTGTGCGGTCGTCACTGATATTGTGCTTCGTGATCAGTTTCCAGGGTTTATGGAGGCCATTAGTTGCGTAGTGCTTGCGCAGAGATCAAGTTTACCGCAGCGAAAATTTTCTCTTCCCCTATGAATGCAACAGATTGTTGAACTACTGGAACAGGGTACTGCGCTTGCTGGAGTGCATGATGAGGGTGGGCCTTATAGTCACCCACAGATGCGTCTGGAACCATCTGCGTTTCGACAGGAGTCACGATGGTGAGTCTCCACCTGGCATGGTCAATTGGCTCTAATACCCCTGATGCGATGAGTTTTTAAGCTGCTCATTTATTTTCACAGGCGCTTATAGGCAAAGGGAACACATCTAGCTTTGAGCTGTGGGAGCGTATCTTGAGGTGTCTAGGCTGAATGTTATAGGCATCCCTCGTACTATGCTAGGGTCCCGATTCGAATACGTCCGGAACTCTTTTCAGCGCTTTCTCCCAATCAGTCTCAGCGATTGCTGTGATTCTATCACTCCAATTCCCAGGGGCGTGAACCATTCGATTCCAGTTAGGCTAGAGCGATCACGGTCGATGATTGTTCAGAGGAAGTACTTCAGCGTTTGGTTTGATTCTATAGAGAAATGTCCGAAGACCCACTACAGGATTCGATTTAATTTGCCATGGCCATTGTTTTATGTCCCGCGGTTTTGGCTAAACGACTTGGCAGCTTAAAAACGGTGGGTCACAATGACATGAGGGATGTTACGGGCTCTCTTCTCTGGCTCGGTTATTCCTATGTAGACTCGTTGCCTTTTCTTAAAACATCAGGAAGGGTCATGTGTATGACTCCCAATCTTCTTCGGCTGGGTTGAACGGTTGCGGGTGGCGCATTGTTTCGCGTCATTTTGGGATTGCTCGGTTCTTATCGGCCGTGTGCTTTTCTCGCTCTTCTGAAAATGATCTATCCTCATCGCCAGTGTTCTGTCCTGAGAATAGAAATACATCTGGAGACCGGTGTTCTCAAACAACTCTTTATTATTACTCTCGTGACTTACGTAACAGAAACATTGCTGGAAGCCGTAGGCAGCCCTTTTTATAGTGGCTGCTTGGATGGCTTGCAGCCATGACAGCTGTAAAGATTTCCCGCCAATTGAATGGTACTTTTATTGCAGCCTGCTCAGCCAATCAGATTTAAGTATTTGGAGTATTCTAATTCTTATACACAACACTATCAAAAACTAAAAACAAAAGGAGAAATGTTTTCCCTTTTGCACTGAGCATGCAAGAAGGGACAAGAAAGGAGAAAGAGGAAAGACAAAGAAAAAGAAGGGAAGATGGGAAGAGAGCAAAGAAGGAAAAATAAGGAAAGGGGAAGAGAGAAGAAAGAATGAAGAAGGAAGGAAAAAGAAGAGAAGGAAGGCAGGAAGGAAGGAAGCAAAGAAGGAAGGGGGGAGATTATAATGAGAGTGAGGGAAGGTCTCAGGGAAGTCTTACCTTAGCACTTGGCCACCACAGGTGCCCCCAACACAAGTCCGGTATCATGCTCACCATGGCCATGCCCCATGCCCCCCTGGCCTCTGAGGTCAAACACAACCCAGATGTGGCCCTCAATGAAATTCATTTTGACACCCCAGATTTAAGAGAAGGTCCTCTGCTATACAGTCATGGGCTGAACTTCAGGTAGCAGGGACATCTTCCAAAGAGCTTCCCCTCCTACTAAAGAAAATCAGGTAGACTTGAGTGGTAGATCTGCTCTCTGAGACAGTCAGCACTCATAGTACTCAACCCCATAACTATGAAAACATGAGCCAAACCACACCTGGGGGTCAAGGATTAACCCCAAACTATGAATCTGTCCTTCTTGTGAGGAACAGGGAGTGTAATGCCCTGAAACACTTTCTTAAGTAAGTTGTACAGAACAGTGCATGCAGGGGTGGGATTCTACCGGTTCACACCTATTTGCTAGAACTGGTTGTTAACATTCTAAGCAGTTCAGAGAACCGGTTGTTGGAAGAAATTACTGGCCTAATCCTGTAAGGAAGGCAGGAAGGAAACATTCTGGGGTTGCTTACATAAACTGCATCTCCGTTGACCCTTATTACATTCTTGGCAGGACTAGACTTCCTGTCTCAGAAACGACTCTGGAGTTTTTTCCCCTCTTTTTCTGGGACTTTGCTTGTGTGGAGTGACCATTTAAAGTTACAATGGCACTGAAAAAAGTGACATATTATTGTTTTTCACACTTACAACTGCTGCAGCATCCCCACAGTCATGAGAGGCCAGGCAAGGAGATGTGTGCCTCGATGTGAGTGATGTTGAGTTGGCCACGCCCAGCCAGTAACATGACCACCAAGCCGTGCCCATCCAGTAACATGACCACCAAGCCGTGCCCACCAAATAAGCCACGCCCACAGAACTGGTTGTTAAAAGATTTGAATCCTACCCCTGAGTGCATGTGACTGTATATGCTGTTAAGCTGACTGTCGGAAGCAAGGGTTAAAATTGATGTTGTATGTCCACTTGAAATAGGCAACTGTGTCCAGGCCCTAATGCCTTCATCAAACCTTTCTCCCTGTTTAACCTTTCTTAGAGCAGAGTGTCTATTTTCAAGTGTCAGCCATGCTAGCAATTCTCACCTTCCCCCCAAAAAATCAGGAATCTGGTGCATCTTTTCCAGCTAACCTATTTAATTGAAAGGCATAAGTTTTTGTGAGTTGCCATGTGCTTCTTCATGTGCCATGTGCAACATATACAAGCTTACGCCATTTAATGAAATTGTTTGGGCAGAAAAGGTAGTATCAGGCTCCTCCTGGCTTTTTGCCACCAGGGACCCACACAGCTCTCTTTCTCCAATAGCTTCCCAGAAAGCTTCTAAGCTCAGTAACCACCTGGAGAACCAAAATGAAGACATGGTAGTAGACCCTTCACTGTCCTTACTAAACACTTAGCAAAGAAGGGCCTCTCTGGAGAGCTCCCTCAAGTCTGGCACATTCCTTTAGTCAGCAGAAGAGTAGAACCATATGCATGGCGAGCTTACCAACTGGAAGTCCATTTTTTTCCTCCCGCCTTCTGTCTCCCTTCCATCTTTCCATCTGCCTTTCTTCTAGTTCTTAAGCTCCACTCCAAAAAGTATAATATTTTAAACAGTAATTAAGAACATCCTTACTTTCTAGGTCAGTGTTTCTCAACCTTGGCAATTTTAAGATGAGTGGACTTCAACTCCCAGCATTCCCCAGCCAGCTGTGTAATGCTGGGAG
Organism: Laticauda laticaudata; assembly: GCA_004320025.1. NCBI lineage: Eukaryota > Metazoa > Chordata > Lepidosauria > Squamata > Elapidae > Laticauda > Laticauda laticaudata. The sequence continues at coordinate 93,189 of BHFT01005639.1, read as the reverse complement.
TCCTAGAAAGTAAGGATGTTCTAGGTGCTTCAACAGGCCACGTTGTTTTAAACAGGTAGCTACCATTTTAGAAAGTGCTCCAAACTCAACAGCTTCCTGCTAGATAGAACTCCCTCATGGGTTGCTCCTCACCTCCAAAGATGTCCCAAAAAGTAACTTTAGGGCAATGCATCAGGGAGGAATGTGACTTTCAGCAGAAATCTACTGCAAGGATATATATCTGGATGTGTATTATTGTCGTACAAACCATGACTGGACAGTTGAACTAAATAATATGTACAAAATCCAAAATCAGGAAATTGGGAACATATTTATATTCATTCTTTCTGCCAAATATTTCATTTTGTGCTATGGCTGTTTGCTTGAGATCTTTTTCAAATCAAAGAGACCAGTGGTAAATATTAAAAATCCACCGAAAACTTTTTGTATGGCTTGGCTGAAGCCCACCTTTGCCACTTCTTTTGGGAGGAATGTAGCTGGGCGCTTACTTTTTTGATTCCCTACTAGAGGATCCTTCCAGTCAGCTTTCCAATATTTCTTAGATTTTTCAACTCAATCAGCATGGAACTGGAAGGTAGTATTCTACTCCAATCCCCTGCTCAAGCAGGAGACCCTACACCGTTTAAGACAGGTAGCTGTCTGGTCTTTTCTTAAAAACCTCCAGTGATGAAGCACCTACAATTTCTGAAGGCAAAACTGTTCCACTGGTTAATTCTTCTGTTAGGAAGTTTCTCCTTATCCAGCTTGCTCCTCTCCTTGATTAATTTCCATCCATTGTTTCTTGCCTTGTCTTCTGGTGCTTTGGAAAATAAGTTGACCCTGTCTTCTTTGTGGCAGCCCTTCAAATACTGGAATACTGCTATTGTGTCACCCCTAGTCCTTCTTTTATCTACACTAGCCATAGTCAATAATTTATTATTTAAAAATTTACATTCTCTCTCCCACCTTTTCTGCGGGAAGGCTACTTCCATGGGGATCTTCCTTCATTTTATTTCCTCAATAGCATCTTTGAGATTCAGACTGAGCTGAGACAACAGTGTAACAGGAGCAGAGTTGATCCAGTGCCCCAGATGGATACAAGTCCTATACCAACTTGTTAACTACTATAGGACACCAGAACTTCTCCATCTCACGAACTCCATTTTTATTTTAATCCCAATTAAGTTGGATTCTGTTTATTTTGTGGTGTGCTAAAATGATTGCTTGTGTATGAAAAGGCCTGAGCTTTCTGGAGCTAGATCTGTATCCATTTCCCATCCCTAGATGATCTGCCAGTGCGAGAGAATACGGGTGTTGATAGCTTCTGTTGCTAGAGCAATTCTGAGACCTGGAATGCAATGGAGTGAAGGTTCAAGTTGCACTCTGACTTGAACTAAGCAATCAAATTAATTAATAGCTAGTCATATGCCATTACTTTTGATGAAATCATTGAACTCCTGACTGAATATGTTTCTTTTTCCTAAAAATGTACCCCATGTACAATTATACATATAACTGAACTAAATACATATTAAAATATGTATTAAATATATAAAATATTCTCAGTAGATGAACAAGTAGACAATATCACATTATATTCAATGCTTCTTCTATATATTATACTTTTTGTACCCTGTGGTATATTTATTAGAAGAGTGTTATTAATACTAATTATATCTTCCTATGAATCAGTGATTCTCAATCTTCTTGACAACTTTCAGATTGAATAGCCATCAATTCCCAGAATTCTCAGCAATGCTATGTTGATTGGGAAATTCTCCAAGTAGCAAAGGTTGGGAAACCCAACTCTATAATATGGAATCTCCCATAAAGATTTCTGGGTTGAAAAACAGCAGGCACAAAGTCATATCTGTTATATTTTCTTTAATAAGTTTTTTTTAAATTCTTCCCAATTAGATATCTAACTTTGGTGAGGGATGGGTGAGGAGATAAGGTTCGTGATTTTAACTAGTCTGTTGGAGTCACATTTCACAGAATACCTAGTACCAAAGCAAAGAGAACGGGACCAGAACTAAATTAAATTAAAATTACATCACATTGATTCACATATATTTAATTTTTTTATGTATATAAAAATTACAATTTGGTGGTAGACATTGGAAGCATTCTTAGGGCCACAGATGCTTCGAAGGCTCTAAATAGATAGCTTAGGCTGAAGATAGTTGATAATAAAAACTGGGAAAATTCCTAAGTAAAATGTCAAAGACTGGGACACAGATTAGTACCCCAGAAGTGGTTCCACTGTTTTATGAGAAGATATGGTATATTGTGACAAAACTGAAACTGCTACTTTGAAAATATAGTCTACAGTAGATAATGGAGGCATAATTTCGTGTTTCATTCTGCATTTCAGGCATACCAAGTGATGCTTCATTTATTGTATGAAAATTCTTTGAGAAGACACCTTTTTATTGAATTTACAATTTTTATTGGGTTAGTTGTAGACTTATACCTTGTTATAAAATGTTTATATTTAAAGATGAATTCAAACAAAAACAAGTGTTAAGTTTGAATCTTTCTTCAATTATATCTATACCTCTTGGGAACCAGAGTAGAAATAGTCCATGTAATCCCCAAATTCTATTAGCAGAGTTCTCTCTTCTTAAAACTGAATGTAGAAGCTATGCTGAAGACCTCACAACTTTCTGCAACAGCAGAGGCAGCAATGTAAAATACAATTGCAAATACTAGATTATAGTGGCTAAACCATATTATCTGTTATCTCTTGTGACAATGAAAGGGCAGTACTGATGCACCCCAACAGAAAAGGAGGTAAATGAACTGCCAAAACCAGTGTCTGGTTATTTTCCATGGTGATTTGCTAATCTAATATGAATACTGCAGAAACATATATACAGAAGTTTTAAAAGAAGTCCTATGTTAGCCATTGGCTTTGGGAGATGAGGTGTTTTCATTAGTAATAAGTGGAACTTTCCCATTCCACTAATTACTGTTAGTGCCTTTTCTCAGCTGTTTTTAAAAACCTCATTAGTATATAATCATTTTTTCCTTTAATTGCAGTGGAGAATGGTTTCTGAAATCTCAGTTTAAGTATATCTTGCTGCATAGTGGCACTAAACCCGATTCCCTTAAATGCCATGGGGAAAATAATTTAGAAAAAGGAAGTCTGTTCTGCCACAGAATATATCAGAGGAGATGTGAAGAGATTTTAAGTCAACTTAACTCAATGTTTATGGGAGCAACTTGCTACCTCTATTTAGGCATCTCAAACTTCTCTCTTTTTTCAAGCACCGCTACAGCAGTGACGAACACCAAATTAACACAGACCAAGATTCCAGCTGTAGTAGTTGGTACAGCAGTTAAAATAAAATCTACAGTGGCATCATTTTATTGCTGACTTTTGGTTGTGTGTGGTAAATGTTACAGCCTGAAACAAGTGTTTGTTGAGAAAATTAGCAGAGAAGGAATACAAATAATCCCATATATAAATGAATGAATGCAAAATTGGGAATCACAGCCAGGGGATTTGGGTGCAAATAGGGCCTCAAGCAATGACTTTCTGAAGCAAATCATACCCCCCTCAATCTCAGGTCCCCGTATATTAAAGATGAAAATAGTATTTATTTATTTATTTATAAAATATATTATCTTTCCAATAAAAAATGCCCAAGTAGTTGTTTTAAAGAAGCCTTTTCTCATGATATTACCGTAAAAACAAATTAGAAAGATTTTAAATGCCTTTGCATTTCTGAATGAGTACAAACAATAACAAATAAACAGAATCCTTTATCAGCATACAGATAGCCATATGAAGGACAAGATCATTAAAATAATACATATACATATATGGGTTTATACAAAGGATTTCTTTCTGTTTGGAAAAACATCAGGCACTTTTCCACAAATATCCAAAAGGTAGTCCGAGGTGTTCAGCAATCAAATTGCCTTCTCTTTACAAATTGCAAAAATGATCTGTAACAATTTGGATGCCAACATGTTGGTGAGGGAGATACAAGGGAAACACAAAATGGAGGAGTTCTTTTCTTAAAAGATCTAGTTATAATGCAGTTACATTTTCTCTGTTATCTTAAACCATATCCATTAATTTCAGACCATATAAAACTCAAAATCATTTTCCTAAAACATTAATTATAAATTATAATTAATAATTGAACTTTTCATCTTATGATCTTAACGTTGTTTAGAAGTCATAGCAACATCTAATTCATTGTAATGAGTGCAAACTTAAAATTGCAATCCTGAGGCATACTTGCTACGATGTCAGACCCACGGAATCGTCAGAATTATATCCCAGCAAGCACGTGCAGAATTGCACTGTAAGACTTTTAAGAAACTGGTCCATATGAATAATCATCTCTTTTTTTACAGATGCTCTGTTGAGTTGTCACCATTCAACATTACAACATTAGCTTATCATTTCACAGAACTTGTCAGTTTTATCAAAGCAGAGATCTCATTAATGCAGTTATTAATACATAATTAGAAAACAGTACATTAAATTGGAACAGTTCCATTACATATTTCTTTTACAGACTGAGGCAGAGAAGATAGCCTGGCTGCTTGGAAAAGCAACTGACACAATTCACAAAGCCAACATATGCGATTATTTAAAATTACAGAATATAAAGATATATGCAAAAACATGTATGATCAATCTTCACATTAATTTTTATAATACCACACTGCGTTATATTTTAAATTTCCCTGTCCTCCTGTCCCATAATAGCATTGGGTCCAGATAATGCTATTTGTCAGTTATTTAAAATGAGCAGAGGTGTTCCTTATCTGGACAAACTGTATTCGACTAATATTCATACTGAATTGAAACATACACAGAGACACGAGAATATTTAACAGTCTTTCCCAGGATTCTTTGCCAGCATTATTAAAATATTCTTAGGTTATAAAATGCTCATGGAACCATTTCTCTCTTAGGGGTGTTCTGCTGGGAGTTAAAATATATGCTTGCTGCAGCTGTACACCATGTGGTATCATATGAAAATAAGGCCTTCAAAGAATACCTTGCATGTGTCTTCCATGAGGCATGTGCAGTTGAACCACATGATATAGTAAATCGCTGGAGGAGGGTTAAAGCTTAAATGTCCCTCAGGGGCTGTATCTCACCTAATGTCCACTAAATCATCCATGGCTATTCCTCATGACCTCACTCTCCAAAAGATAGAAACAAAATGATTTGGCAATTTTGAGGGGCCAGTCTCCTTGCCTTTTCCTCAGGCACCCCTGAAATCTATTTCAGAGAATAGAAAATTCGATTTGCTAGGATTTGAAGACTTTTTTGAATAAATATTTTCTTTGCTTAAGATTTTGGAGGGGCGAGATTCAATATCATATGAAAGAAAGATGCACAACACAGCTACTATATCAAAGAGGCATAAGATATAGCTCACAATTTCGATATTTATATTCTTTATATATTGCAAGCCTGCTCTTATCGATCTAAGAGTAAATTATTGGAACTTTCCTTGATCATTGTAAGATGTTGAAGGCAATGGTCGGAAAATCCCACTAAAACTATTGTTACATGATGATGATCAAGATTTATTTCTACAAAATAGATTATTACATCATAATTATCGTAAACCGGTTTCTAGCTGTGGATCTCTTCAAATCAAAATAGGAGGCAGTAATAAAAAAGAAATGAGGGACCATGCAATTAAAAAAGGTAAATTAAAATGGATTATTAATGACAATATTAACACAAATGCCTAACAATCTTTATAAAACTTCATAAAATAAATACAAATATGATCTGTATGTACAAAGTATTTAACAACATTTAAGACTTGAACTGTCAATATATACCAAGAATACAGATCATCCTCATGCCAGATAAAAACCAGAAATTTTATATGTAAAAACCTTCTCTTATAAATCTTACAGAATGCTAATAAAAATTCTCTCCTTTTATATTGTTAAAATAATGTGCATAAAATATGCTGAATGTCTTTAAAGTATTGGATTCTGCATATTTTTAAGAAGTTTGTAAAACAGCAAATGTAAGAAAATAGTTATAGATGTATTACAAATTTTACGCTTTATTAATAAAATTAATCAGTCTGGAAATGAGCTCTAAAATAAATCTACTCCATATGCATACAAAGCTTCTCAATATACTCTCTAATGTAGAAATCTTAATACCAAAACTTTGGTTGGGTTATATTCAATGGTTTGTCACATATGAAATTTACAGCAACTTTAACTCACCAAAAGAAAATTAATCAAGCTGTTCACCATGTTCCATGATTTTAATAAATCTAATATGTTCTTACAGAAATGAAGTTTACTTCTACAGCTTATTCTATATACCACTTTGCCCATACCGCTGCCATGTTAGCAGGGATTATGGGATTTGAAATGTAATACATCTGGAAGCCATCTATTAGGGGAAAGCTGCAGCATACAGTCAGGTATCTTCTGTTTTTCTATGACATAATAGTAAGTTTGGCACTTCCAAATAAAGACACTTCCAATGGCACATTCCTTACTTTCAGCAGCAAATAACCTGCAAGTATCTGGCAGCAAATATTTGTACAAAAAGAGAGAGAGAGAGGGAGGGAGGGNGAGAGAGAGAGAGAGAGAGAGAGAGAGAGAGATATCAGCAGCCAAGACTGACAAGAGAAAAAAATTATACAAGAAAATGCAAAGAAAATGAAGAACATCTTTGGACTTCTTTATGTATATGCAGTTCTTGTAGTCAGAGATGTCTAAAGCACTTTAAGCTGTAACCTAGGATAACAGAAAGAAAACATACAATGATAAAAGGCCCCTCTTCATTGATCAGATCCCTATATAAAAATGCATTTTTATGGCTTTTTCATCAGGCATCCGGCAAACTATGCTAGTTTGACATAAGTCTGCCAGGGAGGATATTGAGGTATTCATGCCTTAAAAACTGGTGGTGGTGATTCTCCTGTAGCTTTACTCAAAATAAGTAAAAGATAAAGCTATATTTGACTTCACATGGTAGCTGCTCTTTCATGTCTCTTGTTGCCGTTTGATGAGCTGCCCTTCTGTGACACCTTAAGATCACATAGTGCGATTCATCATCTAAGATACTTTCAAAATGTAACGCCACCCCATCCTTTCATCATAAAACAAAACAAAAGCAAATATGCAAGAATGTCCTACCAAAACCATTAACCTTTAGAAAACTGAGAATGAACATGATGGTAATTTCAAAATGAAGTCATTAAAATGCCTAGATTAATGATAAAATAAGTATTCCTTTCTCTTCCATTTTCTTGTTGCCCTTTCCACTGATTATTTATTGGCCAAATTGCGCCTAAAGTTATTCTACATTACTCAACTTTTATCATAATTTTATTTATTTTTATTTATTTATTTTTTATTTATTTATTTATTATCATATTTTATTTATTATTAGAATTTAAGTTTCCTGCTTCAAGAAAACAAACATGTCTCATATCTCATAAGAGAGTTTTTTTTATAGCTTCTATATTGATTTTTAAAGTACAGGTAGTCCTTACGACCACAACTGAGCCCAAAATTTCTATTGCTAAGTGAGACAGTTGTTAAGTGAGTTTTGCTCCATCTTTCAACCTTTCTTGTCACCTTTGTTATGTATATCACTGATGCTGCTAAATTAGTAACAGAAATGTAAAGTGAATCTAACTTCCCCATTGACTCTGCTTGTCAGAAGGTCACAAAAAGTGATGACATGACCCCAGGACATATATATGAGTCACTTGCCAAGCATCCCAATTTTGATCATGTGACCACAGGGATGCTGCAATGGTTGTAAGTGTGAAAAATGGTCCCAGGTCACTTTTTGTTGTTGTTGTTGTAACTTCGAATGTTCAGTAAGATTGCAAGTCAAGAACTATCTCTATGTATTTATAAATCATCTTTCATCAACAAGGCAAAGCATGTGATTATAAACTTTCTGATCTAGAATGTTTTGATCATGTAAGCAAATTATATAATTGCATTTGCTAATGATATTTAAATGTAATATCTACTGTGCCTTCTCTCTTTGTCTAATTTCCTTCTAGGGCAGTTCCTTTCACACTCTTGGAGCAGTTCTGTACATGACAACTTCATGAAAATAAGATAATTTATATGCAGCTTTTCATTCCAATGGAACAGTCTACCCCAAGCTCAATTTTGCCCTGATACTATTGCTTTAAGGTTTTAAGATAATGAATGTATTGCCAACATAGCCATAAAATAACAAAAAGAGAACTAACCTTCCAGTCTTATCCTGACACCCAGCTATGTGTTGTTGTTTTAACACCGTGTGGCAAACTTTGGTTAGGTAACACACTGTCAAAGTTAAAATCTAATGTTTCCCCATCCATCAGATCATTACGGATTATTGATTCCATATCGCAGTCCAATCGTTCAATGAACATGTCATCTAAGTCACTAGGCAGCTTCTCCTGATGGAAAGAAACAATTCCCACTCTTCCATACCCATTACAGCTGTTCACTGTGGTGAAGGGGCTTATGCTATTCACTTGCATGGGGTGGCTCATGAGCCCCTGGACTGAGTTTTTTGCTGAGGTTGAATGAGTCACATTTGAAGCATGAGACACAGTGCTAAGGGTGAGAGACAAAGTATGGCTGTTTATAACTGCTGTGGGCTGGACGTGTCCTTGATGAGAGTGAGCACTGGGGGCAATGATTTTGTTGTGGGACTGCTGGTTGCCATATGGTGATATTGGAGGATTAGAGACCATTAATATATTTTGTCCCAGCACTCGGCTATTAGGCTGGGAAACATGGGTATCTACTGAGGCTAAGACGTCATTATGTGGTGGTGAATCAGAAGTAAGCAACTCCTTAAGAAGTCCTGGGCAGTTATATTGGTTAAGAGTCCCATAGCTCGATTTATTGTCCTGAATTGTCGGCATAGTCATCTGGGACAAAGAATTTATGCTAGGCTGAGCATAACTGTACTTCCTGTAGTCTGCATTGGCTGAACCTATATTTGTACTGGATGATGTATATGAATAACCAGTGGATTGTTGCATCATGGTAGTAGGTGGTGATTGGGTAGACCCAGTCAATGATGTATTTGGAGACAAAAGATTGAGATTATCCAGTAGATTTTCCATATTTTCGGAACTACTCATTTCAGAAAGGCTCGGCAGGGTTGAGGCCATTTTGGTTGCTGATGGAGGATAGACCAGGGAATGTACATCCCCTTCCCCAAGGTCATCTTGTTCTGGCAGAATTGGGGAAAGTCTTCCACTAATAGTACTAGCATTCGAACTGGCTCGAGGTCGAAAAGTACTCCAGTTATTATCAAAGTCATCGTTGCTATGATTGCTGGGGCTTGCAGGCCATTTCGAGAACTGTGCTCCTGGACTGTCGCCATTTCCATCTTGACCTGCTTGAAGAGCTGATTTTTTCTTTGCAGCCCTCCCTCTACTTTTTGCAAACTTGCTGCTGTTGTCCATGGAGGCAGCCCTCCTCCTAGGTGACTTGCCACTTTTGCCTCCTTCTGGATTAAGCATCCACCAAGAGCTTTTTCCCGTTCCTTCATTCTGTACTCTAATGAACTTGCTGTGCAAAGAGAGGTTGTGACGGATTGAGTTCTAAAAAAAAGAAAACGTAAGAAAGATATTGAATTCCTCTGCCATAGTAATATATTCTGGATTCCCCACCCCACCCAAAAAACCCACAAATCCATCAAGTGAGAAATATAACAATATCAATATAAAATAGTATCTCCCAGTATCTGATAGAAATTGTATTTCTATCAGTAACAAAACCTATCACACTTGTAGGATGCAAAGAGGGTGAATCAAGATCAACAAATCACAGTGGCTGCCACACCAAATAATAACACTCTTCATTGTTAGAATCAACAGGATTCTCAGTAGTTGTATGTAAGCACTACACACATGCAGGAAGCCATACCTGCTCCATCTGAAAATTAACACCATAGATTATCAAATGTCTCTGGACACAAGACTTTCAGCCAGATTGCTATGTAAAAAGCCCTCCTTACGGGAGCATAGCTGAAGAAAAAAAAAATCAGGATCTGCTAAGCCAGTTCCCCTACCCCCCACCCCACAAAGAGGAACTGGAAAATTTGGATTCATCAATAATTCCATCCCGTCAGCTCAAAGACAAACTTCTCAGGAAGCAGACTAGACTAATGCAAATACAGAGAAAAGAGGAGGAAGAGAGGCTGCCTCGAGGAATCAAAGGACACAGAACAGAACAGATGGCATTTGGCTTCAAAAGGGTTAAACCCACTACAATTTCTTCTATTGCCAGTTGACCAGCTAATTGGTCTGAACAGAGAGTTATTTTACCTCTGCTAAGGGAGCGGAAAGCCAACAGTCCATTCCCACCAAGTCATCCATCTCCTGGCCTATGAGAAACAGGGAAAGGACCCAAGACCGCAGAAATTACACAACCCTTGTCCCAGCACTCCCGGGCACGTCTTTCTATTAGTAGATGTCTTAGAAGGAACTGGAATCAGGTGGGTTGGCAGCAAAGGCACAGATAGCTTTCACACTGCCCAAACGAGCTTGTTAAGTTTCCAGAGATGATGGCAATGGGTTTAACTATCATGGAAACAGGTGGACAATACACCCAGCTGCATTTACAAAGCTTTTGCTGAAAACTGGCAGTTACTTAACCTCTTGAGAAAATGACATAAAACGCAACAGTTATGTCTTATGAACGTAATGGACAGGCTCCACCATGGTCATAATTCAAGGACCACCTGATAATTAAGATGGCAGGTTAAAATATATTTGTAGTTAAAAATGCTGTCAAGAATATTGGAAGCCATTTCATTATAACTTTTGTTATTTTTTTTCCTTTTCTTGCACTTTTTGCCTTTTTTCTCTGTCTTTTTCTCTTTTCCTTTATATTAGCTTGTGTTAGTTTTTATCTTTTTTAAAAAAAATGAATGTGTATGTACATATATATATAAGATTAGAGTAAGATAATAAGATAAAACCAAAAGAAAAGTATTCAGATTTGATTTGAACAAGTATGGTAAGCCCATTAGAAATATTAGGGGAATATATGGTTATAAATTTCATATTTTGCTATGAGTCCCCCTTTTTGCAAGATGCAAGGTTTTTGTGTGTGCATAAGATATAGTTTAAACAAGCATCAAATTGGTGTGGGTGTTTTGTTTTGGAATGTGTGTGTTTGTGGTCTTGTGTGAAGGGAGCAGAAACTTGACCCCTTTTCCCACTTTCTTTGGCACTTTACCTTCCTTGTCTGGTTCATGTTTGATAATGCAATTAGATAGACAGGTAAAATGTTTAAAGCAGCTAGTGAGAAATGGAGTGTGTTGTGGTGTCAACTTTTACATTCCTCCTTTGCATATACTTTTTCAGGTGTGAAGTGGGATCTTTCCTCTGTTTCATAACTGAATGGGAGAAATATACCGCTGTTCTACGTGTCTGTTTTATCTTGTATGATGTTTCTAGCCAAGGCTTCTGTAAACTTGCTTTATTCACCCAATGTCAAATCCAGAGAGTATCTCTTTCTAATTTGAAACATCAAGTTTTGCTCATCTACTGAGCAAAAGTATATTCCTACTTCCTACTGAAAATAGCTTAAAAGAGGAACAGACAGAACAATAGTGCAACACCTTTTCGCTGGCAACATCAGTAGCTAAGAATGTTTGAAGATACCTGAGATAATTCAGTGTGAGATGAACATGAGACTGGAAAACTTAAAAAAAAAAAAATCACAACGCTCTGGATTGTTCACACTAAAATCCATTAATACTTTCCAAAAAAANTAAAATCCATTAACACTTTCCAAAAAAAAAAAAATGATACCAAAGATGTTTTGTGGCCATCATATATCTCACCTTACCAAAGCTGAAAGTATGTTTTATACTGAAAATGTAATTCTGTATGCAGACCTATCTGTGCAAATTATTCACTCCATCCACAAAAGAACCATCCAGTATTTTGCAGAAACCGCAGAGGCTTCCTTAGTCATCAAAAAGTTACAATCTAGTATTCTTATACGAAGGACATTCAAGGTCACTTTTGGAGCAGCTAAGCCATCTCCAAATTTTTCCAACAACAGAAGTTCCAAACAGGAAAAAGTTTGCAGCAGAGTGCCCATTACATAAATTCCTGTTTTTCACAAGCTGGGGGAGATTAAAGAAACTATAGTATGATTTACTACTTGGAAAAAAGTGTGGAAGAGAAATAAGTATTGCAAAAATATTTAGCATAGTTATTGATGTTGTGTCTACAAATCTTTGCCAAACATAGACATGACTTGATAATGGTGCAATTTTAAACACTGGAACTTGGCAACTGGGTCAGCAAGTGCAGTGACTGAATTTGGAGTCTGTCCCTCATGCCTAAAAAGAACTTGAGCGACAGTGAAAATGAAAGGTGGCATTTTTTTCTAAACTAAGCAGGAGTTTCACTTCAAAGTACATGCATCAACTCAGTTTGTCAAATTTTATTGCTCTATTTCTTGGCAGGATTGATTGCAACTTCATCTATAATAAATCTTTAGTTGGAGTCACTAAATTTATCTCTAACTTTGCAAACTTCACTCTGGAAACATTTCTGCATTTGGGCATAATTATTCTATTGCCACTTTCATACATCTATATTTCTATTCCCTGATCCCCCCCCCCCATTATGTTTGGAAGATGTTCTTTGTGACCCTTTTTCCTCCTGGCCAGCTTAAAAACCAAGGAATAGGCAGGATATAACTTAGGCAAATCGGTGCCCTTTCAGTCAACCAAGTGGAAAAGCGAGACTACCACCAACCTGTATCCCTCCCCCAACTTACAGCAGTTCCTGCAGTAATAAAACTCCCCTTGTGCCCCTCTGCACAAAGAAAGGGGAAATTTATTTTTTTTAAGCGCATGTTTCAAGTTCATACTATGTGTATTTGGCTACTTGTGATACACAGAAAGACAGATCTAAGCTTTTGGTATAAAGGAAAATTGCTTAGCCATCAAGACTTTCTGCAATATTCCTGTTGAATTCTGTGATGAAGGCATAACAGAATTATGGTCTCTTTCCCAACACTTTTAGGTCACACTGTAGAACAGTGTATGGAAGCAGAGAGAACATAATGGGACAATTTGTCACAGCCAACTAGCCGCGGCCAACTCACCACAGCTAATTCAACAAATACAAAAGTTAAATTGATTTCAACAGAACCGTGGTGAATAATAATAAAGTCAATCCAGAAATACAAGAGCCACAATAATTCTGACAAAAATGGAACCATCGATAATGAAAGTAGCTGAATGAAACAATTAATACAGCGTTGAATTGTCCTGTGGCGAATTGGCCATGGCGAGTTATCCTAGACCCCAGAGAGAAAGCAATGACTTGCTTGAATTCAGACATTTAGACATGCGATACAGAAGAATTTGATCCAAACCCCCCTCCCTCCAAAAAAACCCATGCCAGGCATTTATTGAGATTGTGAAATGGATGAGAAGGATTAAATTGAGTTCAAGGCTTCATTTTGCAAATCAAGTTGCAGAGGTTTTTTTTTTTACAGGAATTGTGGACGCTATAACATTGCCTGTAAAAGAAGCTGAACTGCCAATAGCTAGGAAGTGCTGAATGTAAATGATGGAAGGAACTGCTCAGGTGACTGTTTTCCTGAATGGGAAAATGTCTCTCTCATCCTTGTACAGTTCCAATGTCACCAAGTCCAACTGAATCAGGGAATGTGAGATAAGACTTCTCACTACTTCCATCTTTTTCAAGTATTATTCTGTGGTGGCGCAGTGGCTCAATCCTGAGTGGCTCAAGGCTGACTGAGCCTTCCATCCCTCCGAGGTCAGGAAAATGAGGACCCATATTGTTGGGGAGGGCAATAGGCTGACTCTGCAAACCGCTCAGAGAGGGGCTGTAAAACACTGTGAAGCGGTATATAAGTCTAAGTGCCATTGCTGTTCATTTGAGTCATATTTATTGTTTGGCTGTGAGCAATTTGCTACCAAATGTTGGTGGGACTTGAAGCACATTGCATCCTGATCAATGTTCCCGGATCACTAAATCAGATACATTAATTTCCCATCTACTGTTCATTCAGAAGCCCACTTATGTCCATCCAAAGCAAAGCTAGCATCTCATCTGCTTCCTGTTACCTGGAATATGCATACAAGAGGAGATGCTCTGAAATTTGGAAGCCAAGAGCTCTACAGAGATAAATCTGACCCAGTGAAGTCCCTATACAGGTTGTTGATTTTCAATGACTATTAGCAACCGGAAAACAGTGGTCTGATCCTCACCAATCTTTTGAATAAGTAATCAGCAAGCAGTTGGGACACCAGATTGTTGGGCTTCCTGCCTTAACAGCAGCAGGAAACCAATGATCCATTTCCTGCCGGCCAGCTGATGATGCTGATTAGTTGGCCAGCAGGAAAAGCAAACCAAGTTCCTAAGATTCTAGGAGGTCACATTTTTTGGTGGTTTAGGACTGTCTATGACCCTAGATCATAGCTTGTCCATCCATAATATACTGTCATTTCAAAGTTTCAGTTAAACCTGAAAATCTCCATTTCTAGTAATAATACCATCTCTGGGGAAAGGCATTACTATTCCATTAAAAAGAAGCAAGGAACGATCTGCTTAGGCGTGAATGTAGTAGCTTTTTTTATAATGGCATTATAATATCACTTACTTGTGAAATCTTTTATACTCCATTTAAAATCTTTTTGAGGCATTTTAAAATAAACAAGCTTGAATCCAATCACTTACAATAACAATATAACCAAATTAGCCCATCACCTTTAAGACATGGCTCTTTTATCAAGAATGTTCCAAAATTATATGCATCATCAAACTATGGGGAAGCTTATGTAAATGTTAGTTTTGAAGTTTTTCTCATATTGATGGATTTAGTTACAGCAGGGGTGTCAAACTAATGTCGTCATGGCAACGTCATGGCAATGTCAATATCACAACTTTTTCTTCCCCTTCACTAAACCGGGCATTGGTGTGGCCAGCATGTGACATATCCAGCCCACAGGCTGTGTGACAGCCCTGAGTTCGAGGCTTATCAAAATTATTTAGCCAAAAAATCATGGATATATTGATATACATATAATGGTAGTAAAATGTTCTGATTTTATCCTGTATTTCAGGATTTAGTAACCATTTTCCATTCTGATACATAGAAAAGAATTTTCAGAGGATCTGTTGTACTGCTTTTTTTCAGATGATAATTCACTGTGTCAAGATTTCAGGTGATGTCTTTAAAACACTATAATATTTTTTGAAATCAGTTATGAACTATATCTCTGGGGAACTGAACATCTGTTTCATTAGCTATTGTGCACACTATTTATAGTAGGATTGAGATTACACAGAAATTACAAGGCATCTAAGAAAGTGCGTTTGTTTATGTGTCTATGAATCAATGAAATAAAATCTTAGCTGCTTATTTAATTCTCTGTATGTTTCAATATATTGTTTACATTCTGTTTTTTGGGTTTAGTCTTAGGGAATACATACTTGAAAAGAAAATGAAATGTACAGTTTAAAATTGATTTTTAAAAATAGAAAACATAGATTTAAAAAGAAGAAATTTAAACTCAAGGTAGCAAGAAGCGGCACAAAATCTTATTTAGTAAAAAATCAAATCATATAAGTGTTCTTAAAAGAACTCATTTACTGCATTGAAATAACATATTTTACCTGATTATTTAATTAACATATTTTCTGAGTGTCATAGAATACACTATACCATGTACAAGCAAGCACACTATTTTTTATATCATACTAAGCCACAAAAACAAAATAGCCTTCCCCCTTCAAAGCTAACCAACTTTCAGCTCATTCTCATGTTGCCTGTCATAATATAAAGCCACCCCACTGATACCATTTCATGGGCAGGTCTTCACAAGACATGTTGTCTCTGTGTTACCACCAGCTCACTGAACAGCCAGGCCGAAATTGGTGTAAAATGTTGTAGTCTGAAGAGTAATGATTTCCCTCATAATATGACACAAAACCTCTCCTGTGGACATTCTAAAGCACACAGAGAACAGCTTTGGGGGACATGTTCAGGTTCAACAATCTGCTTGGCTCCAATTGACGAGGAAGATGAGCTGCAACATCGTCCCCTCCTATATGGTTGGCATTTTCATGAACATTTTTGCTTTGGCTACAGGAGAGACAGGTGAGTGACCTAATTCCTCTTCTTTTGGGAGGTGTGGATATGAGAATATTAATCTCATGGAGGACCATATACAGTCTTCCTTATTTGGTAAGCAAAATAAAAATAAACCTAGGACGTAGGTTTTGAGAAACAAAAGTAAATCTCAGAAGTATCGCCCTGAAAAGTTTCTAAAAACTGCCGAATTTAGGAGGAGACAACTGTGTAGGTTGCACCATCCCAAGTACTGACACAATCGGAAGGCTGGGAGAGACTTCAAGAAAACCTCAGGCCTGTGTGGACAATATTGTGCTGATTTTGGCTGCTGGCACTAGGGTTCTTCAAGAAACAGCTGAACAGCCTATGCTTGTTCACTGTGTAGACCTACCTGAGTCAGACAAAATCATTCCAGCCACAATTGGCACATGATCTAACATTGGGCAGAGGCAGTGACCTAACCCCTACCATAAAGGCACAAACCAGGACACAAGTAGTTTCCTCCAAGTAGATCCTATAATTTATCAAGTTGCTTTGGTCCTCTGTAGGATTAGGAGAGAGCAAAGCAAGCAAAGATGGGGGATCAGGGACTTCAAGAACTAATGTTGACGGTAAGAACCAAGTCTTTTATAGTCCTTTATTACCATCCTTGAACCTCTGAATTAGCAAGAAAGAGGAGTCAGAAGTGCTATTCTGATCATCTATGTAAGTCCCAAGGCAGTGGTGGGATTCAAATTTTTTTTACTACCGGTTCTGTGGTATGGCTTGGTGGGCATGGCAGGGGAAGGATACTGTAAAATCTCCAGTCAGAGGTGGTATTTGCCGGTTCTCCGAACTACTCAAAATTTTCACTACCGGTTCTCCAGAACTGGTCAGGACCTGCTGAATACCACCTCTGTCCCATGGTCTAAGGAACAGAGCAGTTCTGGAAGACACTTGAGAGGACAATATTCTGTTAGCCAGAACTTTTTGAATAAGGTAAGAAAAATAGTGACATGATAAAAATGAAAGCTCAAACCTGAAACCCATCCCAGAACACATATGAATAATTATTGGTAGTTTATTTTTCTACCCAAGTGAGCAAGGCTGGCTGTAAGGACAAAGGTAGCTGGGAATCTACCTATCGCTGCTCAAGGTTACACTCTGGGTGAGAGGGCAGTTTCTGCTGAGGTGCAATAAAACAAAGCAGCACAAGCAGCCCTTTTCATATTGACATACTTTCTTACCAACTCAAAGATGTGAGGAAAAAGCCCTTAGTCAACTATATAGTGTAACTGCCAAGTTTTTTCCTGGTTTCAGTGGAAAACTCAGTTGAATTGTATTGCCTCGGTCATGGGCATTTTTCACATCCATGCCCTCATGGCATTTCAGCCTCTGGATCCTGGTATTTTACTACATTTGCATTATGCTTTTCAAATAAGAAGTCCTTGACGTATGACTACAATTGTATCCAAAATTTCTGTTGCTAAGCAAAGTAGTTGTTAAGTGAATTTTGCCCCATTTTGCGACCTTTCATACCACAGTGGTTCAGTGAATCACTACGGTTGTTAAATTAATAACATAGTTGTTAAGTGAATCTGGCTTTCCCCATTGACTTTGCTTGTCAGAAGGTCACCAAAGGTGATCCCATGACCCCGGGACACTGTAGCTGTCATAAGTACATGCCACTTGCAAAGCATCCCAATTTTGATCATATGCTGCAATGGTAGTAAGTGTGAAAAATGCTCATAAGTAACTTTTTTTCAGTGCCATTGCAACTTTGAACAGTCACTAAATGAATGGTTATAACTCAAGGACTACCTGTATTTATTGCTATTATGAGCAGTTCTCCTTTAAATACAGATCAGAATTGTCCATTAAGATGGTTCCTTGCAATCTGTCTTATAGGTGGACTCAGGACAGCCTGAGAATTGAATTGGGAAATCTCCAGGACAAATATCGACAAGATGACGGGTTTGATAAATCAAAGGTAGAATCATAATTCATTTCCTGGAAAGTAATGAAAAGCCAGCATAGTTGGGGAAATAACTACTTTGTTTAACCCCAAAGACAGCAATCCCTAAATTCAAGATGTTCCCTTTCTGAATACTGTATACCTACCAAAATACTGTAAACTAGATTATTAGAAAGTCAAACTATATCTCAGTGAGGTTCTTCCAAGAAAACTACATGGATGTGTCCATAAAGTCATCAAGAATCTTATGTGATTAGAAAGGAAGGTTAAATAGAAAAGGGAATATAATATTTTTTTTTTAAATTCCTATCTTGTCAACCAGAGTTGCCAATAGCAATTAAAATCAGTCCTGGGGATTTCCCTATCCAATAAATGCATACTTGTAATTTACCTTGTGAATCATAAATATGAATGAATGAACGGAAACAATACACACACACACACATACATGAAAATTGGTTAAATTAATGATTAATAATTAAGATTACCTATAAAATAAAGCACCATTGCCTGCATGTGTGGTGTCTTAACTTTGGCAATATGAAATTACAGATTATTCAGAGGTAATTTTGAGGAGAGGAAGGGAAAAATCAATTCCCTTTGTTTTCTTTTTCATTGCTTATTTTATTGTTCTATTATTTTACTTCTGCTTTGTTTATTATTTTTCCACTTCTTGCTTTTTATTGTTGTAAACCACCTAGAGCAAGGGTGTCAAACTCACAGCGTCACATTGTTGTCACATGACATATTGCAACTTTCCCCCTTTTGCTTAACTGGGGGTAGGCGTAGCCAGTATGTGACGCATCCAGCCCATGGGCCACGATTTGACACTCCTGGCATAGAGTAATCCTATGGCAAGATAGGCAGCAAATAAATTAAATATATACATGCATACATAGGTTTTCACTGTGAATCAAACTTCTTTTATTGGTACATATCAGAAACATTGAAGCCTGCCCCTTATATTTTTAATATTTATATCTACAGTGAGCCATTCGTTAGAATTACAGATACTTAGATATCAAAGGAAACGGTCGTCAGAATCGGTGATGAAAGCTGTCATTTAATTGTGCTCCCAAGCCACCTAAACACTTTTGAAAGGTCACTGTTTAAAGCCATATCCCTTCTGAACTGACAATAAAACGCCACCAACTTCTTTAGCTTATATTTTGTTCCTATTTAGTATTTCCTGCAACTTCAGAATCATAAAACAGGAATGACAGGGCCCTAAGCCAAGAACCTCCATTGTTTTCAATGGAGGCACTCAAGAATTGGCATAACAGGTTGGAAATGACAATGGAAGTAGAACTGGCCAGGCATCCATTCACACTGCCTTCACCCGCTCTTTGTCTCCCCTTCCCCTGACAGGATGAGTTTTGCTCAGAAATTCCAGGACTGTATTACAAACACCAAGGGGAAAAACATGCCATACGCACTATATAATGAGAAAGACAAATAGCCTGTTACATTTGTATTCCACCCAGCCTCCAAGGAACTCAGCCTTTGAAAGTTTCCTGCAGTGCCACAAACACTAGCTTCAAGTTTATGAATGAGGCAGGCAGCAACTGAGATCAAAAGACATGCAAACGGCCCAGAGGGATTTATCAAAGCAACCTGCCCCAGACTATAAAGTTCTGTTTAGCGCAAGTAGTTTCTAACTGCATGGCCATGGTGTTATTCTACACAAAGAATTTATTTCACTGCTGGCAAAACAGTCCAATATTCCAACCTTCATTCTGCTGCTCAGAACAATTCTACTTTTTAATATTTCTGCCTAACTTCTCCTTTAAAAGAAAGGTTTGTACAGATTCTTAGTATTTTGTTTGTTTACACTTAAACATATTAAGTATGTAATGTGTTTTCTGTTTCAGAATGTTTGTTTTTCTTCAAGTTACTGTCAATCTTGTCATCGTTTTTTTTCCAGACCAATTTGAACAGTTAAAAAGGAAATAATCAACATTTGCGTAGGGGTTTTTTTTTCCACAAGGATGCACAGATGATGAAATACAATTCATCAATAGAATTGATGCCTTAAGTACCTTTACATTCTGAATTTAATTATCTTACAGAATTCTCCCCTTCCAAAAAGTTTCAACTGTGAAGCACTCAGCAAATATTTCTCTTTTCTATTCTCTTTATCACTCCCTGGTTTATTTATTTTTTTTATATTCCCTGAAACAGAGAACATAGCCCCAAAAGATTTGCCAATACAGACTTAAAAACAAAGAAACAAAGAAAGGAAATACCCTGACATGTGCAGTTTCACGTTTTAAACTTACAGTACTTAAATAATTGTAACTCCATTCTCATAGTCACACTGTAGCTATAGGGATTAAAACCTTGCTTCTACCAATGGTAAATATCCTTACTTTTTTTTTTAAGTAATTTTATTTCTAATAATGCACATAAAAAAGAAAACCAAGACATAATAAATATGTATGTATATGTATGAGAAAATAACTTTTATATAAGAAAATAACTTTTTTTATACAACAGATTTAATACACTTGAAAAAAACAGTAGGTTTTTCTTGAATTAAATGGCTTTAGATCAAGAGGTACAGAGACAACATTGTTTCACATTAACATTGTTTAAAGGCCAACTCTGTTGATTAATTAAGATCGAATATTCCAATTCCTGTTCCACTGTTATTGCAAATTACTGATACCTATCTGCAAAATTTTTGTCTATTGGTCTATTTAAGAAAAGTTGGGTTTAAAATTTTCCAAAACTATTTACAGTAAGAGTTTTGGATGCTGCTGGTGCAAGTCCAAATTGTATAATTAAGCAATATTTTAATTATGTATTCTGCCATTCCACATTTTAAGATAGAGCAAATTCTTCTTATAACCCCACAAACATTTTTAACTGAAAATCAACTAATTTAGGATATTAATGCTATTTCTTTAACTACAAATTTCCCCCAACCCCCTTCTCCAAAAGGTTTGTCTGAAATTCTCAAAATAGTTCTGATAGACAAATTTACTTGGGTAGTAATACTGTTTTACTGCAGAAAATACGAATCCAATTTGCTAAAAGAATGGAAACATTTATATCCAATATATTTTTAATATTAGTATTTAATATTTAATATTTTCTGGCTAGCTGGCTGGCTGGCTGACTTGTTGGTTATATATTCTCAAATTGATGTTGATTCTTAACGACTGCATAGATTTTTTTTACAGACAATCTATTCCTAACCTGGATTTTCAGATTTTCCTAATAGTGTACTCATTACCATTGTAACTAAGTCCATCTATCTTCCTGATGGCCATTCTCCTCTTTCTGTCTATCTTTTCCAGGCAAGCCTTCTGCAGTGACTGGGTCACATGAGGAAATCACCTACTATGAACAAATTCGTAGTATCTGGCAACTATTTAGGGCCTTGGAGTCAAGAATCAATCTCCTTGTTCTCTAATTTCATATTCAACCACTGAGTGATGGATTTTTACATTGGCCATTTGGAATGGAAATAATGACTTAGAAGTTGCTAATTATCAAATTTATACATGGAATTTAGTAGAAGTGCTTTTTGTCATGTTATTGTTATCACAGTGAACATAAATCCCTCCCTCTCTTTCTTTCCCTTTCATGGACTCTGTACTTTCATAAGGAACTGCTGATCAAAAAATTGAATTAATAATATATATCCAAAAGAATATATCCAACTATATCCAAAAGAAACTTTATGTTTTCTAAATGACACAGACAATAATTGTTTCTCCTCATCCTTAAATGTCATTGGAAAAGCTACCACATCCTCAACAACTGATGTCATCCATTAGTCTAGCTACCCCATAAGGAAAAAAGAAAAAAAGAGGAAAAAAGGAAAAAAAGAAAAGAATCTCTCCTCCTATTCACTCACATGGTGGTAACACAACAGCTCTGAACATACTGCATATTGTGGGAAGAAAGTTTAATGTCAAGATGAAATATCTAGAATGCTCACCACACAAAATTCAGCCATTTGTTAGTTACAGCTAAGTAAAAGTAAAAAATAAAAGCAAAAGGAAGAGTCACAACAACCATTTTGAGGTTCTTGCAAGAACCTACATGAACCAGATGAGACTGTCACTTCCACTGATAATTAGTTGTACAGTATGACACAGCTGCCTACAGTATATTAAAAATAAATTCCTTTTCTTAGCCCATTTAGTTATACAAGTTTTCCTATTTCCTTCTCCATCACTGGTGGGTTTTCTAAAAGTTTGTGCTAGGGATGGAAATACAATTTAAGCTGTAAAAACTAAGAAGACAATAGTATCTGTCTCAACCTATCTATTCTCGACTTTTCCTGAGAGATCTAGCCTCTTGTAAGAATTCAAAAATATTACGGGAACCCTTGTTTTATCTAAATAAAATTATTATATAATTAAATAGAATAGTAGAAGGGAAAAAAACCTTAAACTTCCACAACACAGCTATTATGCCAGTGCCACCAGCCCACACAGACACACATCTTACAGCAGTAAAGCAAGAATAAAATCTGTGACAAATGTAAAAAAAACCCAAACCCACAACATTTAAAATTAGGAAACTAGGGGCCCCAAATTCATTCATCCTTTCAACAGGCCATCAATTATCACCCATCTGCTTCCTGCAATATGTAAAAAAATAACGTTCACCATCCTCAGTCAACCATATATTCTGTATAGATAGATGGAAAGCAAGCAAGAAACTGCAACGTTCGACCCCCAATCTTTTTCCAACATTATCTTACTATCTCCTACTTGTACAGAGCTCTTAAACATGTAAAGTTACTTGTTGTCTGTTATAATTTGCTTGCCTGCTCTTTGAGCTGACATAACGATTTTATTAGGAAGACCTGCATTATGTGAGCAAATTACTTACTCATAAAGCATACCTTGGTGTACTACAAATAATGAGGAATGTATTATTTATTAGATTATTTATTTGTACGTGATAATGAATAATGTACATGTTCATCTTAATTAATGACTCTGCACATAAAAGCCCTTTTAAAATGGAGCTTAAATATTAAGATTATTAACAACTACTAGTTCTGATGTCTAATATGTGATATTTTGTATTATATGGAGATACTCTAGAACAAGCTTGGGTGGTGCTAGAACAGGGGTGGGCAATTAATTTTCCCAAGGGGCCACATGAGAAAATGGGCTATTGTGGAGGGGAAAACAAGGGACGTAAGGCTCTGATGCATGCACATATGTAAATTTTAAAACATAGCAGTCACCTTCAAAAAAAAAAGTAATGCAATTGTATGGTTTGCACTTATTTACATTTGATTTCAAATTTCCAATTGACCTCATGCAGGCTAGACAGGAACAGCCAAAGGGCTGTAAAATGCCCAAGTCTGTGCTGAAAGATTTATGTCTTTCTTAATACTGAACTTTTCTCAAACATCTGGGTGCAAAATGTAGAAAATAAAGAACACCATCACAGCATCTAGAAAATTCAGGCTAGTTCCAAATAGAAAGTCCAAAAGTGTAATTCCTCAAAAAATGTCCTGCAGCTGTTTCATCTTGTCCATGCTGACAGATGAGAAAAAAATATTTCTCATCTGGACAGGCCCATGCACAAAGCTATGCTTGAGGTGGGGATAACTTCATAGTAAAAATTTTAAATTATCATGATCAAAGTTCAGTCTGATGCATAATTCACATGGTTAGGTGAGGTATTAGGTTATTATCAGTGGTGTGATTCAAAAATTTTTTACTACCGGTTCTGTGGCGTGGCTTGGTGGGTGTGGCAGGGGAAGGATACTGTATAATCTCCAGTCAGAGGTGGGATTTGCCGGTTCTCTGAACTACTCAAAATTTCCGCTACTAGTTCTCCAGAACTAGTCNTAATCTCCAGTCAGAGGTGGGATTTGCCGGTTCTCTGAACTACTCAAAATTTCCGCTACTAGTTCTCCAGAACTAGTCAGAACCTGCTGAATACCAGCTCTGGTTATTATATACAAATTACATGATAAATTTAGACTTCAGCAGAAGCAAAGAAGGAAAAAGGAAAGCAATAAAAGCATGATTATATCAAACGAGAACATCATCAACAGGTCTTTTAAAGGAAAGTAGGACTCATCTTATTCACTCCTATCAGTGATCAGAAATAGGGCAGGGCAGTCTTATAAGCAAATGTTACTCACTCCCTAATGTCTCTTAGAAGATACAATCATACCTCTTTAAAGCTGTCCTTGTTAGCTTTCTCTTGAACTTTACTTTTTGCTTTCTTCCCTACAGATATTCAGAGTTCACAGTAAGCATGAAATTTGCTTAAGTCATTTCATAGTGCTTTTGAAACAGTACAACCCTCAAAAGAAGACTATGTCAAAACCAGACTTTTCCCATTTTGAATTATGCTCCTTTGACACACACAGTTCTGTCAATTTATGGCTTCTAATTATCACTTATCCTTCTGTTCCCAATAGAATGAATGTCTCCTTAGAATTTTCCTTTGGACCCCACATGATTCCTCAGACATCCAGGGAAAGAAAATTCAAAAGGACCTTTTCCTTTTCAAAGAAAAGCTGAGACAACAATGAAAATTGGGCATGTTACTCACCAGCAACCTTGTAGGAGGAATTCCTTCCGTTCAAGGCTTTGCTTCCACCCTTTTCATTTTTTTTCCAACTGGAGGGCAGAATTTCTCAGACAATAAACCATGCTCAGTCCTCACAGGGTTATTTTTGCTTTCCCCTCTTTAAGCTTTTTCCCTCTAAAACTTATTTTGGGAGGCAGGGTTCTAGAATACATTTGGGTTTCCCGTGTCAGCGGATACCTCCTGCTTGCATATGGCTGCTGATGTCTGGATTTCATCATTATGGTAGTCACAGAATGAAATTGGGACAACAATATTGGATGAATCAGCACTGTGTTAGGGTGTCTGTCAAAAAGAGATGCTTCGAATTAAACCTCTTTAAAAGGCTGTTGAAGTTGTGAAGTTATCAGAGACATATAGAAAGGATACTTATGTAATTCCCTCTATGCAATTACAGAATCTCAGATATTCTGGGTAAGGGATCAATTGCCAAAAAATTCCCTTTTCCATGATAAATTGTAACTGCCTATATGATATTTGAAGTAATTAATCCCAACTGAAGGGATTAGAATTGTATTTTAAGTGGGAATGCCAGGCTAAGGGAATGGCACAAAATACCTTAAGAGGGCAGCACTGTTGGAGTTATTTTGAAATGAATATTTTGAAAAGGCTGTGAGGTAATTTGTGAATTCTCTTTTACCTTTCTATCTAGCAAGTAGAACAGGAAGAGAGTGCGGTAGAGAACAAAAGTAGACTTGCCAAGTTGTTATTAAATACATTTTCAAAGGGTCATCTCTGAACATCCAGGATGGGACAAAAGCAAAACTGAATGTATTTTATGTGTATTTTATTGGGTATAAATGTGTATTTATGTGTATGCATCAGAATTTAAAGGGAGATTTTCTTTTAAAACTTCCTTCCATCCCACTTTTGATTCTTAGGCCATATCACACATTATTTTGTCCTTAGAGATACTGTGCATACACAGATTAGAACAAGAAGTAGAAATTTGCTTGAAGTATCGATTTGATTTTAGCAAGGAGGCTAATAAAATAAAACTTAACACATGTCATGCCCCTGGTGGAGACTGACTGTGAGGGAGAGGAGGAACAGCCAACAGGGAGTGGAAGGGTGGCTCCAAAGGTTGTGGAGGAGGCTGGGGAAGGGCACAGGCCGGCTGGGCAGTCAGAGGAGGACTCAGGCCCATCCTCTATCGATCCGAGGCACACAGGGAGGAGAGGATCAGGGTAAATTGTGATCCTGCTCGGGAGGAGAGGGCCATGATCCTCTTCATGGGTTGCATATTTCCATAAGAGATTTTCATAAGAGTATGGACCTGCATGCTAACAGACGCTGGAGACAAATTAGTGTTTTATTCCTAGAGGAGGTTTATCTTGTTTGGCATTCTACCTGATTATCTTCCTGAAGTTGGCAATTATCTATCCTGGTCCGTCGTGGAACTTTATTCAATGCGGTTTGTTTTTGGTTTTTGCTTTGTTATCAGCTCTTTGAATTTGAACTGTGTTTCTTTCCTTTGAAGTGTTATTTTGAAAATAGTTTACTCCTCCACTGTGAACAATTAAAAAGTGAAGCCAAGTTGAAGGCATAAAAGAACTTTTATTGACCTTTTGTTTTTTGTTCTAGGTCATTACAACACTGCTCAATTTACCATATTGCAGCCAAGAAAATGATAGAACTGTATGATTTCTTATAAAAATATAAATGTAAAGAACGTAAGATTCTTCTTCCCAAGAATTTGTCCTGCCTAAAAGTCACTAACCTTCATAATGAAAGCTGGCAGTCACTGCTAAGTAGATCTAGAGTAGGCATATCATCACAATAAAAACAAAGCTGAATTTTATTTAGCTATAACTTAGATTAATTTTCGAATGCAGGCAGTAATAATGCAACTGAAATTTGGCTAGATTACTTGGTCATAAATTCTTACAGTATTTTTCAAAGGATACTGTAATGATCTTCACTGGCACTGTCTTCTGATAAATAAATTGATATTTGTTTTAATTAATAAATAGGCAGACAAACAAATTGCTGTCATTCTGGTACATTTCTTCAGAAACTGTTGAAGGTACTGTACTAAAACCTAACTTTATTTTATTTTCTTCTCAGTGATGGACCATTCATATAACATTCAATTCATTCTTACAGGGTTTATTTCCACATACTACCTGTACTTCACTCAGCATCTATCCTTCAACTATCAACATTAAAATCTGAGTTTTAATTCCACTCTTTAACATATCACTATCATTCTCACACAAATCTCTAAAATACTCCTTCCAGTAGTCCTTCATTCAATTTCATCTCTAATGTTTTATCACTTTTATTTCTAGAAACTTTCATTGTGCTGGAATTGCTTGTGTAGCCCTCTTTAGCCACTTCCAAACTTTTAAAAAAATCCATCAAAGTCAATCTGCATTTTCTGTGCGTCTTTTACTTTTAATCTTTACTTGCCTCTCTTTCACATTCATTTCTTATATACATTATAAAAATCCTATTTTTGCAGCAGTTATCTCAGATGTACATTATATTTTCATCTATACCCTTCTTAAATTTATCATTTCAAGGATCTTTTCTTATTATTGTTTATTAATATTAATAACTGTTCTAGAGCATGTAATTCTTTTCACTTTATTACAAGCCATTTCCATCTTGATCTTCATTATATCCATTTTCACTCATTCTGATGGAAAATTAATATTTTGCATAAAAGAATCAAGTCTCTCCCTTCAAATATCAAATATTATTCTAATATTTTAACAGTTTTTCCTGCTCATTGTTCTTAAGGTCTACTCTTGATACTACCAAATATATTCTATATTCAGAATATATCATCATCTATATACAGTATTTCTGGTTCTTCTGTTATGACCTTTTACTGGAGAATAGTGCAAAAACCTATGGATTCCTATTTTCATACACATTAGAAGAACCTAGATGACAACAATTAGTACTTTCTGATATACGCTTTTTCTTTTAAATCCAACCTTAACTTTTCTACATGTATTAGTTAGCCCTCTATTTATCAGAAAACTTTCCATTGTATCTTAGTTTCTGATGCCCTCCCTCCCTCCCTCTTTACCTACATTATTTATCCTACACTCCAAATCATAATCTTCCATATTATTATGATTTGGTTGTCATCAGATGGGCCCACAAATATTGACCAACACTAATCACTGTCACTTTAGTGAATCGAAGTTCTCATGTAAGACATTTTAGTAAGATAAAGGATATAAACTATCTCTACTTATATCATAACACATGTTGCATTAACTATTAATGTTAAGGACAGTTAGTTTGATATACTTCACCAATATTTCACAAGCATAAACAAATCTCAATTGTACTACAAGTTGTATCCCATGCTATTCCATGCAAGCTAGGATCTCTAGTCAGATTACCTTGCATGCCAATGTACCAAATCCCACTGACTAAAAGATATAAGCAGCATACTAACATACATTCAAATATATTAATTTGTAAAATCTAGTGAATGAAGGTCATGATACTTCTCCCCATTAAAAAAAAAAACAAATCTAGGGGTATGAAGTCTGCCTTGGTGAAGGACTAATAAGGCCAGTTATTTTGAAGAACTTCCTCCTAACATAGGATTTTTGAACACAGCAGACCTTTGTGCATCTTCTAAAGTTTAAAAACTCCATTGATAATCCTTCCAACATGTTGATAAGTGATCCTTGGTTCTTCAGTGAAGATCTGCTGAAAGTCTTTTTCTGACAGGAAATAAAAGCTTTTGTAGATACAGTATAGGGATATCTTCAGTATTAGCATATGCATTCATCAGTTCCATCTGTTGGGGAACCTTCTGAGAATTGAAACTTTTAAAAAAATAAATAGGTTTGATTCTCCAATAGTCCCTTGGTCAACCTCCAGACATTATATTTAGGAATTCTCATTTCTGGTTTTGACAAGCCTGGCTTAGTAGATATTTCCATCAGGCGATGGAATCAATCAATTCAGCAGGAACAAGAATAGGAAACTATAAGTATCTTGGTTACTTCAGAGTTATGAAGATCTTTCTTAGCCATTAATTTCTTTATTTGTATGATTTTGCTTATCAGTGCCAGAAGAAAGGCGGCACAAAAGAGTCCGTTGGACCAATTCAACACAAGACCATCCATTACTGTTACCCCTTCCTCTTGGAGACAAGTCTTAGAGCCTAAACCAGTGTTTCTTAAACCTCGCAATTTAGCAATGTGTGGACTTCAATTCCTAGTATGATGGCTAGGGAATTTTCATCTTCCCTTGATGTCAACATTGACAATTAACAAGGACAGAGAACTGAAGCTAGATATAAAGGAGACCAGCCTCTAAAGTTACAGAGTTCTGAAATCCAGAGATTTAGAGGGGGTTTACCTTCTCTAGAAATTGGGAAAGAGGGGCTCCTATAATGAATTATAAAACTAGAATTGTTCCAAAAGAAATTGCTTTACCCTACGTGCATTATACTGTAACTGCAAGAAGATACTGCATATTGTATTTTTCTTAAGTCACAAGCATCTTGCTTATAGCTCAATATAATAAAAAGGTGCAATTTGGTACCCAGGTTGCTCTTCTAGCATCCTGCATTATTTTGATTTAAAAGACCCAAAAGTCAAAAAGTCATAGCTGAAATAATAAATGACTTATTTTTCATCCTGGTAAAGGAAATACATCATGACCCATTGTGATATGCTCACAGATGCTGTTTTCACAGGAAAGTTTAAAAATAACTGAATCAATCCGCCTTGCTACTAACATTAAAAAAAGCACCTTCCCACAATTCATTGGGAAAGAAAAGGCATGTTTTCAATACATTGAGTGAATTTAGAAGGAAACTGCATCTTAAGTAGAGAAACAACAGAACCCCTAATTAATTTTAAGAAAGGAAAAAAAATGGAAAAACATAAGAAGGCTGAACAAACAAACTCCTCCTATAGGCCACTGTTCTTTAACTATAGAAAAAAGTCATACATTTAGGTTGAATTTATACAGAATTCTTCTGGTTCTCCTGAGAAAGTTTTCCAAAATCAGTGAGCACAAACTTCAAGATGAAAATCTAAACTCCAAGGGATGGAAATGAGCATTGTTAGATTTAATGGGGCTATGGCTACTGAGACATACACAAGACAAGATTCTTCTATGATGTTTAAAAATTATATCCAGCAGGGATTTCCTGTAAAACAAATTGAACTTGTCCTTATTACAAGTTCTTCTCATTCATCCTGGCCAGTTATCCATAATTGCAGATTAAGTATGATTAGTATTTAATATTCCTTTAATTGGGGTTTCTTTCCTGCAGGAGATTTTTTTAGTTACTAATATCCTAGTATCATAGCTTCCTTTTACAATGAAATATAACTGCCATGAAGAAATGAAAAGATTATGCAAGGCACAGACAATAATTAACATTCCCCCCACGATATGCATATATAGAGAATTAAGTCAACAAATTAAGAGGTAAACATTAATCACTAGTCAGGAGGCATTAAGATTGGCAAAATCCATATTGTAAACTTTTAATTCAAAAGTAGAGAATCTGTGCCTTAATTATGTAGTTGTACCATAATTCCCAATGTCTTTCCCTGCTCATTAATCTGGCTGCCACATCAGCTGTATTTGGAGATCAGATATAGTTACTCTCCAAAGTGTCTATAATATTTTTTCCTTTGTTGTGTTTATTGCCTATTACCACAAAACAGAAAAGGGCAACGGAGAAAGCTCTCAAATATAATCATTTTGGGTGGCAATGTCATCTACATTATTTGGAAGAGGTAAATGATAGCAATTCCAGAGAAAAAGATTACTGTGGCAGTTCCATAGCAATACAAACATAAATTATTGACCAATATTTGAAAGTCTTCTGAAGAAATCTGTAATGAACCTAAGCATCCTGCATTATATCTGTCTATAACTCTTCCTCCTCCTCTTGGAAATCTGAATCTCAAGATTCAACCATCTAAAAAAGCTGCCTAATCTTATTATCTACTTCTTGGACAAAAGTATTTCATTCTTTCCACCTACAATTTCTATTAAGCACTGGAATAACACGGCAAGGTGATGAAAACTGAGTCAGATCTGAAAAACCCTAATCAGAGCTATCATGTTTACATGAAATATATCTCCAGTAATTCTCTTCTTACTGGGAAAAAAAAAACCCATCACCACCAAATTTATTTTTGCAGTGTTGTCTGTAAATATCACTGGGGCCTTCTGGATGAATGGGCATCCACCCTATCCTAAAACACACTGCCAGACTTTCTGGAAATTAAGTTGTCTTGCATTAACTAAAGGAATGAAGAATATAATCTGGCCCAAGGACTATCATCTCCTCCTAAACTTGTTGGACCAGGCTGAAAGCTCTTTCACACCACAGCTTTAAGTTGCTTGACTGACTCCCATGCATAAACCAGCTAGAAGCGAAGTTCCTTCAAGAAATCCCTTTTCTGATTTCAGCTTCCTGCACTTGGCCAAGGGGCTGGCCTACTGTTGTCTTTGGATTAAAGGACTTGACTGTGATCATATTTCCTTGCTCCACCCATTCATCCTGGAAAAGGAAGCTGAGCAGACTTCTACTGAGGTACACCATGTAAGAATTCCCTTATACACAGTGACTTAACAGGAAGGAAGGAAGGAAGGAAGGAAGGAAGGAAGGAAGGAAGGAAGGAAGGAAGGAAGGAAGGAAGGAAGGGCTTTGATTATATGGTTGCAGCTGCCAACCTTTAGTTCTTTTACTCCCTCTGGATTCCCAAGAATAGTAATATCAAATACAGACGTACCAGAAAATCATGTTTCCAATGTGTTTAATTAAAATGTACACTCAATTGCATTTTGTCATACAATTTCATTAAACATCAATCATGTCCCTGCTTTCCTAACTATTAAAGGTGATTTCTAAGATAACAATATTATGTTTAATTTTCCCCAGATAATTAGTTTTACCATTCTTCTTGTCACCTAGTCTGAAAGGGGAAGCTGGCAGAACTGTTGTCAATTTCATCTGATTAACAAAAGGCCCATCCTCAGCTGATCCCTCCCACCTCCAACAACAAAAAAGAAACATACAATCATTCCACTGAAATGAAATGATTCAGCATTTAATTGGGCCAGTAGAAGAAACAAAAATGGTTCACTGGTTAAGGTCTCTTTAGAAGGGGGCATGCAGCCAGGAGACTGATCAGTGACTGGAAGGAAAGGGATATTTTTCACTAACACTGAAGATGTTACTTAGTCTGGTAATGAAATATCTGTAAGCAAACAACCAAACTTAGGAAGCACTCTGTGGTGTCCTTTCCTCCACCAACTCTAGTGGAGATATTTGCCCACCACAAAATGGAAAACAGCACCTTAATCCAACAACATTGTTTGCCCCAGAAGAAATCAGAAAGCACTATTTTTGATACAAAAGTCAAGTGGAAGTTGCCCTCCCAATGAGCTGGAACTGGGTATATAATCATGACCATATATCTATGTCGCCACAAAGAGTTAACAACCTGAAAGTATATACCCAATCAATCTGACCACAATGTGAGTTCCTGTCCTTGAAAAATGGTTAGTGGTTCATGCTTGCACTGAGACTGCCCACTGTGCAGAACAATCCCAAATCAAAGAGAGGAGTTTCTTTTCGTGAGAGACAGTTTGGTCTAGTTGTTAAGGCATCAGGTTAGAAACAGGAGAGCGTGAAAGCCTTAGGCATGAAAACCAGCTGGGTGATCTTGGGCCAGTCGCTCTCTCTTTAAGCTCCCCTCCCCTCACTGGGCTTTTATTGTGGGGAAAATAGGAGAGGAAGCTGTGTTGGATATGTTCTCTGCCTTTAGCTATTTGTAAAAACAATAAAGATGGGATACAAATAAATAAATATGATAGAGACAAGGAGTGACTGATCTGCAGGCCAATTCTGCTGAACGCCAGCAGTTCAGCAGTTCAATTTTCATCGCCTCAAGGTTTACTCAGCCTTCCATCCTTCCAAGGTCGGTAAAATGAGGGCCCAACTTGTTGGGGGCAATAAGTTGATTCTATAAACCACTTAGAGAGGGCTGTAGCGCACTGTGAAGCAATATATAAGTGCTGTTGCTATTGCTATTGGTCCCTGGTTCAGTTATCAGTGGAGAAAGGAACCTCTTTCTCTGCAAATGCCCCTGACTTTTCATTCTGTGAAAAATACAATTTTTGTATTTAGACAAAATTGCTTTTCTTTGATTTACTGCTGATCAGAAATTACAGCAATACCCCTTTTAGACTTATATACTTACTTGAGATTACAGGAGTTGTTGGCTCAGTGGCTAGCCTGGACAAGTGCTTTTCTTGTCTATCCCATTACTGATTTTATGCAGCAATAAAATATTATATGTCTCCAAACTGTAAAGTACGTACAGTATAAGTGTATAACACCTGATATATTCTCAGGTGTTGTATATATTCTCCTGATATATACAGTTCTAATGTGTTACATTTTGAAAAGCAGTTTATAAATTGTTACTAAATATAATATTTGGTATTTTACCTCTAATTACCTCTAATTACCAATGTTTCAATGTTGTTAATTACCAAGCACCTGCATGTGCTATAATCTCAAACAGGAATCTGTTATTCAATTTTCAATTCCTTCCAATGGAAGAAAAGGAATTTGAATGTGCTCCCTGCCATAAACCAATGATCCCCTTTAACTTGGATTTGTGATAATACAATGAAGCTTCAATGAAATGGGCTTGAGATGCAACAGACAAAATTTCCATGGTGCCAATTTGCCTAATAATGTCATTTGCACAATGGCAAAACTACAGATGATATACTCTTCAATTTAATAAACTTTTTCTCTCTAATCTGTGGTTTAAATCAAGGTTTCATTATAATTACTATTCAGACCATATATTTACAGAATGCCAGAAATATTTTGTGTGCGTCACTCCTGATTCTCTACTCGAAGGACTAGTCAGCCTCACTACCCACTATATTTTTCCACTTTCCCTACTTTTTTATTTTCCTGCTTCCTCCTTTATTTGTTTCTCTGAAATGGCTTTCTCAGCTTTTCTGACTTCCTACCATGGGCTCTGGCTTGAAATTAGCTATTCTATATTTTAGTTTGTGTCACTCTGTTTTTTATTGCTTTCTCGGCCCTGCCAAAGGACGTCATCCATTGTTTCAACCAAATTCTGCAGGGACTACTGCCCTTAGCATGCTATATACCGTGTTTCTCCAACAGTTTGCTCCCCCAATAGGAAGACCCAGCATGTTTTTTAGGCATAAAATGAAATTAAGCCCCTCCCCCCCAAATTTAGGCCTAGTTTAAAACATGCGAAATTTGGGGGGGGGAAGGCGGGGGGAACTTGCCATTAGAAGTGTTTCAGCCACTTCTCGGATGGGGAAGCCACCTCCATAACTTCCATAACTTCCCGCCGCTGCTGCCACTGTTATTGGAGATGGCGCTGGCGAGAGAGGGACAGCTGCAGCTTGGCCTGGGCGCGTGGAATGCAGGAACAGGCTGCGGACCAGGATTTTTGCAAACTTGCAGAGCCCAAGGCTGGAGCACCAAGGGTAGCAGCAGCAGAGACGCTCCCTCGGCTTTTCTCACACCCACCCAGCCACTCGGGATTAAACCAAAACGCAGTGCGCGGCACTCCCAGGTACCTCAAAAAATTTTTTTCCTGTTCTTACGGGGATGGGGGAAAAGTGGGAGTGATTCAGATGCTGTTGTTGGAGATGGCACTAGTGCGCGGGGGGGGGGGAGAAATTAATTCACCCCTGAAAAGACATCTTAGACGTTTTTTCGGGGCTGAAAAAAAAATAAGGCCAGCCTTATTTTGTGAGAAACACAGTAGCAATAGCACTTAGACTTATATACCGCTTTATAGTGCTTTACAGAGTCAGCCTATTGTCCCCAACAATTTGGGTCCTCATTTTACCCACCTCGGAAGGATGGAAGGCTGAGTCAACCTTGAGCCTGGCGGGATCCGAACAGCCAAATTGTAGGCAGCTGGCTGCAGAAATAGCTTGCAGGACTGCACTCTAATCACTGCACCAGAGGCTCCTCAATCTTGTTACCAACAATTAAAATCACATGTTTTCAATTTAATCCATTGCACTAAAGACAGCAAAAGAAAGTGTGAGAATTTATATATTTATTCATTAGTAGGCAGCATATATTTACGATACTGGTGAAATACTTTGAAAAACTTGGATTCAGCTTTCCATTCGTGAGTCTTTCAACATAAAATGTGTAATAACTTTTTAAAACCATCTAGAAGCTATTAAAGCAGAACTTAAATCAATTTTTAACATAGAACTCTATTACCAATCAATGTTCTTCCACCACAACTCTTTATGTAATGTATTCATAATTCATTCTTTACTAATTGATCCCTCAATTTTTAAATGCAGCTGGCCCAATCGCTATGTTTTTTAAATGGATGTGCATCTGTTCTCATGGTTTTATTCTTTTAAACTATTATATTTTTAACACTCACAGAAATGTATTTTTAGTAAACTAAATTATTTCTGCTCTTCTAATGCTTCTAAATGCTTGTTTGAAGGTTCATCCTATTTTACTACTTTTTGTTAGTGCAAGTTAAACTATTATCAAATCACTACTGATTTGACTCTTAAATATCTCACTAAGAGTAGGCCATATAGGCCTCTTTTTCTAGAGTTATAAAGAAGGAAATCCAGAACAATTCTTGGGAGAAATTTCAGAATTTTTTTCCTCCCTATGTCCCTCCTCATGTTTATATATCTCTAAGGGTATAATTGTAGAGGGACACTTCAATTACTTCCTTTATTTTTTCTTAAAGTGACAAATAAGCCTACTAAAAATAACAATGCCGTTAAAAAATGAGAATTCAGTAAGATCACCTCACCGCAAATAGGAAGATAAAATTACATGTGAACAATGTAGGGATTCTGTTTAAGAATCACATCAGAATTGTTATTCATTTGTAATTTCCACATCTCAGTTGGGGAAGAAGAAAAAAGAGGGAGAGAGAAAATCAGCAGGATGTGAACTGCAAGCAGAAAAGTCGAATTTAATCTTGGGCAGAGGTCAGCCTATTTTGCAATCAGTTGTCCTCCAGAGGTGGTATTCAGCAGATTCTGACCAGTTCTGGAGAACCGGTCGCTGAAATTTTGAGTAGTTCGGAGAACCGCCAAATACCACCTCTGACTGGAGATTTTACAGTGTCCTTCCCCTGCCATGGCCACCAAGCCACACCCACAGAACCGGTAGTAAAAGTTTTTGAATCCACCACTGGTATTATATATAAATAAATTTCTTATGTTAATGGTTCCTACAGAAATATTTACGTGTGTGCCAGAGCTTGTATTCAGCAGGTTCTGACCAGTTCTGGAGAATCGGTAGCGAAAATGTTGCGCAGTTCGGAGAACCGGCAAATCCGACTTCTGACTGGAGATTTTGCAGTCTCCTTCCCCTGCCGTGCCCACCAAGCCACGCCCACAGAACCGGTAGTAAAAAAAATTGAATCCCATCACTGTTGCCCTTCCATTAAAAGATCAGGTCTGCAAGAATTCCTTGATTTTCAGCTGCATATAAATTTACTCCTACTGGTGGATAGTAGAACTGTTTCACTATGCCTAAGATACAACAGTTTTTTACACAATTATTATTAGACCACTACAGTGTAGTCTATGCAGAAGCATCCATAAGTTCTGCTGGAAAAAAATGCAGTGGTTAGACTGTTAATTGATATACAGTGTTGGGCCCCTTATCTTCCCTTTATTGATAGATCTGAAATAAGGGCATTGTTTAAGAACTCTTTAAAGGGGTATTTTCTAACATTTACTCAAGACCTATCTATCTAGTGAGATTTCCTCTTCCTTGGGTCGTAGTATTTGTAGAAAAACATTGTTTCTTTGTTTGTTGCACAAAAATAATGTCTAAAAAAAATCATTAAGAAAAGTGAAGGAAACTGTAAGTTCTAATCCCACCTTAGACATGAAAGCTAGCTAGGTGACTGAGCCAGTCACTCTTTCTTTCTCAGCCCAACCCATCTCACAGGGTTGTTGTTGTTATGGGGAAAATAAGAGGACGAAGGAGTATTCCGTATGTTCACTGCTTTGTTTATAAAGTAATAAAGATGGGCTAAAAAAATCTAATAAATAAAGTAAATAAGAAAATCAGTTTATTTTTAATTGAATGCACACACCTTGGATTCAGCTGCATCAATCAACTGTGCCTGTAAAATAGAAAAGACTGCTTTTCTTATCCAAAATACATTATTGTTCCTTGCATACCCTTGCATTAACAAGCAACCTCTGAGGAACTACTGAAGTTTGTTATATTCAGATTATATCCCTAAGATCTTTTTTATTGTTTTCTATGTTTTAATGTTTGTAATTATCTAATGGGTTTTTCAATATGATTTTACTATTTATAATTTACTACATATTGTCATAACTTTGCCAATTTTATTTCAGTGCTTTTTATTTTCCCGAACAACCACTTGACAGGAACTAACAGAATGGCACATTTTAAAAACTAAATGCACACTTTAAATTTAGATGAAATGATAAAGTAAAAAGGACCAGGAACACATATAGTATATTTTCAAACACTAGTCTTCCTCTATCAATGAAGCCAACATTCCATCCCTATTAAAATATTTAATCTCTTTGAGTCACTTATAAACTAATGAAGGTGGGATAAAAATCTAATAAATCAATAAGCACAAGAGGAACTTTAAAAAATAAAAATGGTAATGTACCGTAGGTTTATGAAATGTACACTTGTGAATTTAACACAAGCATTTCAAGAATTCACACTGAGTATTTCTGTCCAGGATATTTATTTAACATGCTGGGGTTAATATTACATTTAACACTGAGATTATCTTGCTTTTGAAATAAAGCAGTTATACATCATTCTTGAAATGTTATTATTGGTCTTAATCAATGAGACTTAGATATGAAAGAATGACTAAACTTGACTCATTTGGTATTTATGATATTATTTTTCCAAAATGTACTGAGTCACAGGGTCTATCAAGAAGTAAAATTTCTCTTGCAAATACCTCTCCTTTTGGAGGTGCGTTTTTTTTTTTTTTTTNTTTGGAGGTGTTTTTTTTTTTTTTTTTGCAAAATAATGCTTCTTCTGAATCACTAAAGTGTTCTTTCTTACAGGTGTGTCTGTTCCCCAGGCTCATAACTTTTGGAAAATAATTTAAATTTTGGTTCTTCAATCAGGCCTTTTATGATGTCATTTTAAAAAATGTAACCCCACCTGAGAACATTGTTTTGTATTTCTTTATGCGAGCCAGCCTGATCACCCTGACTGGGTAGAAAAGAGGGGTATAAATTAAGTGTGGTAATAAATTTTTTTTTAAGGAGGTAGAGACCATTCACAACACTGCTAGAATTTACTTGCACATAAAAGCTATACAAAATACAGAAAGTTTATTTTAAAAAACTTTAAAATGGAAATGGCCAAAATGACATCATTTGAGTCCATATAAATCAAATATTACATATTACACCCATTAAAAGAGATTTTGATCACATGGCTGCAGCCACCATCTTTACTTCTGTGTTTAGTTAAAATGTACAGTCAATTGCATTTTTAAGGAAGGAGGGAGAGGGAGGGAGAGAAAATAAAGCACAACCAGTAATTCTTCTTGTAATTTCCATCTAACCTGACTGGCTTTAAATTCCTGGGCAAGCATATAAAAGAAGAACCATTACAGTAATCAGTAGGAGGAAATGTTCAGGCAGTAAAACATAGGAAAGCACATCCTGAAAAAATATTTTTAAACATGCCTCTTGGCAGTCAATTATTCGATGGCAGCAAGCTGTCATTTCCAAGGTATTTAATATTAATAAATTCCCTTTGGGGGTCTGCTTTTAACATTGCAGCTCTATAAGCTGTACATTGGGCAGGTGTCAAAATTACACATATCCTCAATTAGCATTTAAAGAGAAGTTTTTTTGCCACTTCTCTCCTAGTGTGGGTAAATGTAACAAATAGGACCACAAAGTAGAAAAGCATTGCTCAAGATTTTTTTCTACTATTGGAGCAGGAAACAATACATTCAGAAAAAGTCATGAAAGCTGGGAAATAACAGGGTCATTGGGAGTTGGGTAGCATATGAATTTAATAAATTATGATTATTATATTGGAAACAAAGGAGAAAAAATGAATTGCAGACAAGTCCCTCCCTTTTTAATTACAAAAGGATATTCTTAGCTTTAGTTTTATTAGTGCTAGTGTCATTAATGTTGTTGTAGTTGTTATTGTTGTTGTTGTTTTTGTTGTTATTATAATACAAAAAGTATAATAAGACTAGTGCTAACAATAAAACTGTTAAATTGTACAATAGACTGGTCTCAAAATCAAATCCACATCGTCAGTTACCATTCTTAAACTAGTAAGCTAAATCAAGTTGAGCTCAACTGCTTATGATGTGCGGCACATCATTATAGTTTTCTTGGCAGCATTACAGAAGTGGTTGTCACTGCTTTATTTTGTTTTTTGTTTTAATTTCCCAGCCTCTTAAAGGTCTGCTCTTTTGTAGTGACCTCCCAATCAAGTACTAACCAAATGCAGTCCAACTTACTTTTTTTGACATCAGCCAACATCCACTGATTTCCAGATAAAAAGTGATTTCATACGCAGAAATACAGTTCTTTACCAGTCTATTTTTAAGAAAATATATACAGGAAAAAGTGCCTGATTTACCCTGAAAAAGTTCAAAGTAATTTCTCATAAATCAATATTTTATGATCTTATAATTAATTATGTTATCCCAAACAACAATATCTTATTGGGCAAAGAAATATAAAATAACATTAGAAAGGTATTCGATTATCGAAACTCAGAATAAACTGTAAGCCACCCAGAATCGCTGCATCAGTGAGATAGGCAGCATAAAAATTTTAAAATATAATAGTATAGTATAAGTATAGTATCGTACAGTATCTTATCGTATCGTATCGTATAGTGTGCAATACAATATAATAATATAATTAAAGCAATGCAAATAGTACATCCCAAGTACAAAATAAAACAATGCTATTTCTGATATTAAAAGCAGTTTCCCAGATATGAAGTGCTGGAAATTCACATGTCATTTATAAGCTTGCCAAGTGGATAGCAAGGCATAGTATGCAGATGAAGGGTGCCAGGTGTTTTGTTATTCCTATTTGGGGGGGGAGATAGCGGCAGCATAAAAAACCAATCAATTTGCCAAAGAGGGAAGCCCTGAAACTAGCATTTTTTATGCAAATAATGTATATGGGTAAAACTAACATATTTTTCTCATTTAATTTAATCAATAAAAGTGCAGTCACAGTCCCAGGATAGATGGCCACATAAATCATTTAAATAAACAAGCAACATTCAACGATTTATTTACAAATAAGAATTTAAGATGTTCTAAATATAGCACATTTTTTTTACTTCTGTGAACCTTCTTAGTAATGGGCTTTGAATTAACATCACAGACCAGCATTTTTTCAGCAGAGAAGTCTATTCAGGAGTAAGCACATTTATTGTCACCATTTCATTATAAAACTTATGTTTAGCATTACAATGATCATGCAGATTAAACAGTTAATAGATCCTAAAATATTTTATTTAATATTTCATTAACGAAGAGTTGTTGTGAGACATTAAGAATTTCAGCTTCCACCTTAAGCCCCTGTCCCACTGCACTAATGGATGCAAAGAGGATGTAAAACGTTAAAAAAAGCTTGCCATCTGTTGGAAAAGGCTATGCGGCCGTTGTGTACTCATTGAATACGTGTTTCATACACTCTATCCATTGAGCATCTGTCCACTGCGATTTCATCCGCGCAAGAAGTTTTGAGCTGCACAAAACTTTGTGAACGGATGAACTTTCCACTGTGTCCGATGTAAATCCGTGACATCCGAGCAACAAACGTTCTATGTCCATTTATCATCCGTGAAACGTCCGCTGTATCCTCTCGGCATCCTCGCAACTCACATCCGCTGCAGCTGAAAGCGGAAAGAGGGAGGAAGCTAAAGGTACACGGAATGTCCACACAGCGTTAGTAGCACGGAAATAGAAAGGATGAGCAGTGAACGGTTTGCATCCTATACACATCCGCTAGGCTTCCTATGAACATCCGTTTAACACCCCCGCTACATACTACCCACATCCGTTCTTTTCCGTTCTTTTCCGTTCTGTTTATGCAAATTTTCACCACTTTTTGGAGCGGATAACAACGGATGGAGCCACCCCTGAAATTTTGCTCATCCGCTGTGTCCTTTATGCATACGTTTTACGTCCATCGGCCAGTGGGACCTAGCCTTAAACTGGAAGACCTGACTGTGAGCTCCACCTGAAACACCAGCATACATCAATGGAAGCATAATACACAGACAATCTGATAAACCTGTGTTGCATGCATGAACCAATAATGCAAAAATAGTATCTTCAATATTTGATACTGGACCAGTAATTTCGATTTTTTCAGCATAGGAAATATATGCAAGGCTGTTTAAAAGAAAAATATAATTTTGCAACATAGGAGGACTGGGATTTAAAGTAATACAAGGTGTTTTTTTTACTTTTTGAAAACAGAATGAGAAGGAAACATTGTTAGCACATCACTGAGAGGTCCTGAGTTTCTACACTGTTTCCTATCAGAGGCTGTCATTTTTTCCACTCTAATGAGAGATCATCAAAGTGTCAAGTGAAACCAGGAAACCTGAGCTGCAGACAAAGAAATTATCAGTTGTATATTTTCTTATGTCTGTGCCTCAGACAAATACAGGTAATTTAGAATTCATTTCTCACTTCACTTGAAAGGCACATCAGAGCTTCACAATTCCACTGTCCAACTATCTTGATGTTCCTTTTCACCAAAGTTCTTCAAGTTGCAAAAAACTTGGAAAAATGTAGGACTTTTCTCTCCTGTCCAGCCTATGCAAAAGAGCCTCACAGCAACTTCAATATTTTAAAAATATGAAAATATCAGAAAACAGGAGAAGTTTTTTTAGTTCACGAAGTACAACTTGGAACAGATGGTCACAACCAGATGAGGGTAATTTTTTTTTTCTTGAGGCAACCCAAGTATTTCAGAAAGCGGGTGCAATGAAACTCTTGTTTACAAACAAAAATTACTATACTGTTTGAAAATATTTTATATAATGGTATATTGTGATATATTCATATCTCTTTAAAATCCTCCTTTTTAAAAAATCCACTCTGATGTGGAATAGAACCATATTATTTCATTCTTTTGGGTTGGGGTGTGGAGACTTATTCATGTGCTTCCAAAGCGGAGCAACTTCTATACTTTTTCACTTTCCAGAATTAATAAATGACCCCGAAGGATAGAATTATAATTCCTGGTTATTTCTAAACTTCAGGTTATCTCTCACCACTGATTATCCTGGATTGGCTTCACAAGAATTGTAGCCCCAAACAGCCAATTGCCAATTTTTGCCCAAAACTTTAAGGAACATTTAAGAATGGGAGTGTCACCATTTTCATTAGGAACAAATGCAGTACTTTAAGTAAGGAGAAAGTAAAAATATTCAGATCATCTCTTTTCTTAAAGTTGAGAAATGCTCCTTTGTTTGTATATTCCTTTCCAATATGGGATATCTAATTCACATGGATATGCTGAAGCTCCTATTTTATTGATTAATAACATTGTCCTCAATTTTGAGTCCAGGAAATAAGCAAACTGAATCAAACACACAAATATTACATAATTTTCACCAGCAGTAGCAGGTAGTTTGTCATCAACACTGTCTATACTGACTTATGAATTATAGAGCATAATGAAATCTGCATCATCAATTTGACATATGGATGAATAAATTTATTTTACTTCATTTACCTTTTGAGTAAAACTTATATTCAAAAATATAATTGACAAATCCATCAGTTCAGGCAGAGGGATTGTGAATACCTATAGCTCCAAGCTTGTTTGAAGAGCTAAAACACTGACAAAGACCCACATCCTAGTCTCCTTTTAATTCTACCAAAGCAAACCATCTTTCTACGACAATTTCTCCATAAAAGTGGAACAAATTATTATTGACAAGTAACCTGGGCAGGTTACAGTTCATTTTTAAGATTCAAATAAACTGATTCATACATATTTTTTTTGAGGCTTGAAGGACAAAATTGTATATCTTTCTCCAGAACTAACAATTAGAGATTGTTGAAGATTAGATTTATTAGGTTGTATCACCAAAAACACTGAAGAAAATATATAATTTTAAACACAAGTTTTTATCCCTTTTTTGTGCAGAGGCCACCGTGAGCAGAAAGAAATATAGCATTTGGGGCAATTCCTCTAACTTTACAATTCACCACACCATTTTCCATAATGTTTTGAAGCCTTCAGAACAGATTGGAAATGCAAAAAAGAGGACAAATCACTGAAAACGACTTCTGGCTGCTTCTACTGACAGAAATCTCAGATGACTCAAACAGCATTTCTGCAGCACTGTGAGCAGTAGGCTGTGATCTGCATGCAGATTTTACACAGAGGTTGCGTATTTTTTCTAGCTTCACAAGATCTGGCCTGCAAAACCCAGGACAATTACTAGATGGGAGCAAACAAAATGAAATTTTCTGTGTCTCTTTCCTGCCATCTAGTGGTCACTGGGATTCCTACAGATCAGATCTGATTTCTCTAATTTATCCATACAAATTATTATCCTTTGTTTTATGATTCAAGGGGTACAGACACATGAACAAACTGATGAGATGTGCAGCTTTTGCTAAGCCAAACTGCTGTCTGATTTCTGCAATGTTTTTGCAATGACTTAAGTTTTAAAACTAAAGAATGTAATATACTGTAACAGCATTTTTCATCTTTAAGAGATAAAAAGCATGGACAGCCAGGGATATATAAAGTAAATATATTACCAAGATTTATAAAAACTAGATTTTACTTGAACATTAAAAATTGCTGAACAGCAATGTAATGGAATAAGTATAAGTGCATCAATCAAATGCAAGACA
The DNA here is from genome assembly GCA_004320025.1 of Laticauda laticaudata. Classification (NCBI taxonomy): domain Eukaryota; kingdom Metazoa; phylum Chordata; class Lepidosauria; order Squamata; family Elapidae; genus Laticauda; species Laticauda laticaudata. The sequence goes on along the minus strand of BHFT01005639.1, from coordinate 49,653 downwards.
ATTATTCGTGTCTAGGAAGAGGGTACATTTATTTGATATAAATTTAATATTAACCAAATTAAGCTGAACTTTCCTCGTATAAACCAGAATGCAGTAGTCCCTGATTTAAACTAATTAAAGGTAGGAACACTTCCTGCTTTCATACTGTATTAGCACATAGCAAATTTCTATGGAGAAGTTCAGTATTTGTGACATATTCAAATTATGGCTGTCTACATAAACAACAGAGATCAATTATATTTGAAATTATGTCCATACAAAAGGAAACTGGAAGTAGTTTCTTACTGAACATTTAATCTCAACAATCCGTAAACATTTGAACAGCTACTTTACTGGATTGTCCATGACTTCATTGAAGTGTGTTTTCTATTTTCCCTTCCTGAAAATGAAAACTATTGGTCTCTTCATTGTATTTATGGAATCTATTTATTAGAATTGAAAATATTGAATTAATTAAAGCTAACTTAATACAAAACTAAACTTTAAATCTGGATGTTATGCTTTGCTTAATAATTTGTTAGCGAAGCAAATGATCACTGCTGACTAGTTTTTTTCCCCAGAAATGGAGATGGAAAAGCCAATGAACTATTTCCTTTTCTCACCTGCTACCAAATTCTACTGCTACCAAATTCTACTGCTCATATATTTCCATATGTTCTTCTGGGATTGACAATACTGGGTACCACTAAAAGGCTAACTTTGATGAACATTGCCACTGCTCCCCCTTAATACATGTCTTTTTTTTCTACCAGTAATTATCACATTATAACACTGGGAATTTGTTGTGAATTAATAGTATATCTCCTTAATAAATGAACAATTTAGTTCTTTTCCTTCTATCCAAAAATGGTGACTCCATTTTTTTCCTTTGGAAAGTATGCAGATAATATTTATATGCTAGTTGACTGAACTTAAATAGCTACTGAGAATTCAGAAGCAAAAAAAACATGTCCATTCTCATGAGAATTTCTCAAACGTTAGCAAGCTTTAATAACTTGCCCATTTGGAAGGAACCCCCAAAAACTCAAGCATCTCAATTAGTCATTAGGTAACATCTGCACCAAGATACATTAGTAAAATATAAGTGTAGCAGTATCAGAGAGAGAGAGAGAGAGAGAGAGCAGAGAGAGAGAGAGAGAGAGAGAGAGAGGAGAGAGAAGAGAGAGAGAGAGAGAGAGAGAGAGAGACGTTTTCTTAAGTTTTCGCGGGTACTTACATGTATTCTGTTCAGCTTTTGTTCGGGTATTATCCACGTCATTGTAGTTGTGCTTTTAAAGTTTTTTTAAAAGTTTTTAAAAGCACAACTACAGAATGTGGGATAATGCCCGAAGGAAGCTGAACAGCATATATATATATATATACATATAATATATATATGTGCTGTTCAGCTTCGTTCGGGTATTATCCCACGTATTGTAGTGCTTTTAAAGTTGTAGCAACATTTTCAGCACAGATCTCATCTGCCATCATCAGGCCTGTCTGTATGGAGTTTGTATAATACCCGAAGGAAGGCTGGAACTGCATTCAGTAAGTACCCCGCGAAACTTTAAAAAAAAAAATTAATATAAATATAAATATAAATATAAATAATAAATATAAATAATAAATATAAAATATAAATATAAAATATAAATATATACGCGTTCAGCTCCTCAGGTATTATCCCACGTCATTATAGTGGCTTTTAAAGGAATAAATACCCGAAGGGAAGCTGAACAGCAACAGATGTTAAGTACTGCCCGTGAAACTAAAAAAAAACATATATATATATATACATACATAACACATACATCATACACATACATACATAGCATACATACATATAGCCACACACTGTTGAGAACTGTTTACAGTATTTGTTTTTCTACTATGAACTTTCCTCAAAGCTATCAGGATATAGCTGCCTTAAAGTGAATTTTAACTGACCAGGCTATGAATCTGGTAGATTTCAGAGCGGGAAGAAAATCTGCCTTGTACAATTGTAGAAGCAATATAGAAGAAGTCCAACTTTTGCACGTAGCGGGAATAACAGCTGGAGCTGTAATATCCAGTTAACTCCTCAATCCACCTTAGCCAACGTGATGCCCTCAGAGTGTTGACTAATTTGTGTGGGAGTGTGAAAAGGCTCGAAAGAGGGATCAAGTTCAGAAAGGCTGCTTAAAGTCAGTCAAGCAAAACTGCTGGAGTGCCTGGATCACTCAAGGCCTCTCAAAAATACCAGAGGAAATGACACAGCTGTGCTTTGAAACCAGCTGTCTAGCGCGTTATGTATAGCAACTGGGACAAAGGCAGGAAAGAACCAAAGGATCTTGGGGACCCTTTTCTTCAACCGAGCAATGCTAAGTCAGCTCCTTCATGTGCGCATACCAAAGAAGGAAGATGGACGGGGTGGGAAATGAAGAACCCCAGCATCAAAGAGGAAGGGGTGATGCATGAAGAGCCAACTACCGGTAGTCCTCGAAACTTACAAACTCAAGGCGTGAATTAGTGCAAGTTACAACGCAACCGCACGCGGGAAAAAGTGCCTTAATGGCCGTTTTGGCCCTTGACGACTCTCAGCATCCCCATGGCCACGTGATCAAAAAATGCGGTCCGCTGAATCAACCCGGCCGGAATTCTCGTATTTATGAAGGTCGTGGTGTAAACGTGATCCCCTTTCGCGAACCCTTCCGACAACAAAAGTCAGGGGGGCAGCCAGGTTCGCTTTTAGCCACCGGTTCCTAATTTCAACAACTGCAAGCCCTGTGCCTTGAGAACCGCGGGGTCGGTCGGTCGTGTAAAGCGGCCAAACTCAACGCTAACCAATGTCTCGGCCGCAAAGAAATTTACGGGCTCAGGTGTTGAGCGAACAGTCGAGACTCCCTGTAGAGATAGCCCGGGGGGGGGGGAAGGGCCGGCTCTCTGCAGATTTGGGGGGGTGGCGGGGGGGGGGCAGGAAGCGGGAGGAGACGCCAAAGCAAGCGACATAGCTGGGCTCTTTCCACTTCCCTCCTCCCTCCTCTGCCGCCTCGCGTTACCTCCCGGCGAGGGCAGACTCTGGCGCCTTGCACAATTTCCCTCTCCGCGGAAAAGCAAAGTTGGCCGGGCGAAGGGGATGCCGCCCACGAGCCCCCCAAGCCGCGCCCCACAGCCCTGCTCACCTTCCACCCGGCGGACTGTTGCTGTCCCCCTTATCCCTTGGAGTAGGGCACGTTCTTGACCATACCACTCGTAGAATCTGGAGAGAGTGAGCCGCTTCTCTCCGGGGGCGCTTTCGATCGCCTTCGTGATGAGGGTCCGGCGTAGGACAAGTGCCCCAAGCGTGCGGCGGGAAGAGCGCTCTTGCGAGGCCCGTCAGCGGAGGCCAAGGCGTGCGGCGGCGGCGGCGGCGGGCGGCGGCGGCGGCGGGTGCTGAAGGGCAGGGGAAACTCCCCCGCAAAGGCAACCGCCTGAACTCCGAGGTCTCCGTCCCGGAGCTGCCCGCCTCGAAGCTTCGCGCACCCGCCCGCTTCCAAGCAACACTCAGCAGGTCACCGCCGGCGGCGGCGGCGGAGGAGGAGGAGGAGGCGCCGCCCGAGGGGCGCGTAACCAGCCCGCAGCGGGACGGCACGAGGCGGCCCTGGCGCGGAGGTGGGCGGCTGGGCGTCCGTCCCGGGCTGGACGGGGCGAGCTCCGGACGGGGCAGTAGGCTCAAGTGCAGGGACTTCGGCCGGTAGCCAGCGGGCTGGAAATCGGGGTCGGTCTCAAGCGGGGTGAGGCGCCCTCGCCATGGCGAAAGGCCGAGGTCGGAAGCGGGGCAGGAGGCGGCGGAACGGAGAGGGAGAGGGAAGCAGGGTCGAGGTTTCCTTGAGCCCGGGCGGGCGGCTTTCCCCGCCTGGCAAGCGGCCTCCTGTCGGGCGCCAGACGCCAGCTTGACCAACTCCCACCCGTCCCGGGCGGCCCGCTGGTGGCGGGCTGGCTGGGCGACAGATCGGCAGGGCTCAACGCGCTTCGCTCGACGTCCTGGCTGAGGACGAGCACCGGCGCTCGCCCACTCCGCCCGGGCCATCGGAACGAAGGCGAGGGGCGGCCCCAAGGGCCGAAAGAAACGCCCTGGGGGGGAGGGGGGCAGGGAGAGAGGAAAGAGGGAAGGCTTTGCCCGCCTGGGTGGAGGGAGGGCGGCTCTCCTCGGGCGGCGGCGGAGGGAAGCGCGTCGGGGCATTTCCACACGCGACGCAGACAAATACCAAGAACCGGACACAGACAAGAGACAAATACAGCGGCATAACAGAAGGACCTTTCGGCAGTCTAAGTCTGCAAACGGCACAGCTGGACTTTCATCTAAGTCCACACACAACAGGTGGTCTGTCCCAAGTCCAATCCCCCCACAAGCATGACCTTCCCGCAGGTCTAGTCCACACAGGTGGACTTTTGTTAGTCTGAGTCTGTAACGCCAGCTGGACTTATCGCAGTTTAAGGCCCCCGCACAGCTGGACTTTCAACAGTCTAAGTCCAGCAGACAAGCTGGACTTTCACAGTCTAAGTCCACTCACACAGCGGACTTTTGTAGTTAATCTGTACGCACAGCTGGACTTTCGCAGGTTTTAAGTCCACACACAACAGCTGGACTTTCGCAGTCCTAAGTCTGTACGCAGCAGCTGGAACTTTTGCAGTCCCTAGTCTGTACGCAACAGCTGACTTTTCAGTCTGAAGTCCACACAACACAACTGGTCTATCCCAGTCCAAACCCCCATTCGGAAGCTATGACAAGCATGACCGTTCGCGTCTAGGTCCAGCAACAGGCTGGACTTTTGTATCTGAGTCTGTACGCACAGCTGGACTTTTCGCAGTTTAAGTCACACACACAGCTGGACTTTCGGCAGTCCAAGCCCCCCACAGGTGGACTTTTCACAGTCTAAGTCTGTACGCATCATGTCTGGTCCTTATCAATCTAAGCCCACAGATCAGCTGACTTTCACAGTCTATAGTCCACACACAGCTGGACTTCACATTAAGCCAGCAGACAGCCTGGACTTTTTCGGCTAGTCTAATAGTCCTAAAACACACAGCTTGGACTTTCAAACAATCTAAAGCCCCCGGACATGCTGGACTTTCGAGTAAGTCCACACTACACAGCTGGTAGAGCTTTCGATCTAAGTCTGTACGCACAGGCTGGACTTTTGCAGTCTAAGTCGCCCACAGGCTGGACTTTTGTAGTCTGATGTCTGTACCACAGCTGGACTTTTCCACAATCTAATTAGCCCCGGCATCTGGAGTTTTCGCAGTCTAAGTCCACTGATTCATACAGCTTGGACTTTATCGCAGTCTAAGCCACAACACAACACGAGCTGGACTTTTCACTAGTCTTAGTCCGCTTGCACAGCTGGTATTTTCGTCTAGTCCGATCCTTCCACAGCACAGAGCGTGGATCTTTCTCTAGTCCAACCTCCCACAACAGCTGGACTTTCACATGTCTATAGTCCGTAATCACACAGCTGGAGGCTTTGCAGTTTAAAGTACAGCACACAGCCACAGCTGGACTTTCGACAGTCCAAGCCCCGCCACACAGCCGTGGACTTTTAAGTCTGTATGCACAGCTGGACTTCACAATCTAAAACGCACAGACACATCTGGAATTTCGGCAGTCTATCGTCCACACAACACAACTGGTCTAACTCCAGTCAACGCCCCCCCCCACACTAGCATGACCTTCGCAGTCTAGGTCCAGCACAGTTGGAATTTTGGCAGTCATATAAAGTTCCACTTGCCAAACTGATTTCTCAGTCAAAGCCCCAAACACACAGCTGGTAACTTTTCGGCGAAGTTTAAGTCCAACACAGCAGCTGGACTTTCCGCAGTCTAGAGTCTGGTTACGCCACGAGCTGGACTTTCGGCCAGTCTAAGTTCCACACACACAGCTGGCTTTTGTAGTCCTGAGTCTTGTACGCTACAGGCTGGACTTTTGCGGGCAGTTTCAAGCCCCCCACAAGCATGACCTTCGGGCGAGCTAAGTCACACAGTGGAAACTTTTCGCTAGTCTAAGTCCGTAGACAGCTGGAATTTCCAGTTCTAGGTCCATCACACACAGCGGAGCTTTCAACAGTCCAAGCCCCGCCACTAGCTGGTATCTTCGCAGTTTAGATCAACACACACAATACGGGTCTATCGCCAGTCCAGCAACCCCCCCCACAAGCTGACCTTCGCAGTCCTAGGTCCACACAGCTGGAATTTCGCAGTCTAAGTCGCACTGCTCCAACTGGATTTTTTCAGTCCACAGCCCCCCCCACAGCTGGACTTTTGGTAGTCTAAAGTCTGTAGCGGGCACAGCTGGACTTTCACAAATCTAAGTCGCAAGCACACACAACGGTCTATTCCGCAGTCAACGGCCCTCCCATGAGAGCTTGACCTTTCGCAGGTCTATGGATCCAGCAGCGGTGGACTTTCGGCAATCTAAGTCCGTACGCAAAAGCTGGGACTTTCGCAGTCCAAGGCCCGCCCCATATGCTGGACTTTTCGGGAGTCTAAGTCCGCACGCACGGCTGCGACTTTCGCAGTCTAAGTCGCGTAGCGCACAGCTGGACTTTCGCAGTCCTAAGTCACGCATGCCACAGCTGGACTTTTGGCAGTCTATAGAGTCGTATGCACAGGTGGAGCTTTCGCAAGTCTAAGTCCACTTGCGCAGCTGGATTTTCTCCGTAGAACCCCAACAGACACAGCTGGACTTTTCCAGTCTAAGCCCACACACACAACTGGTCTATTCCGCAGTCCAAGCCCCACGACACACAGCTGAGCTTCGCAGTCTAAATCCCGTACGGCACAGCTTGGAACCTTTCGGCATTCTATAGTCCGTACTGCACAGCTGGACTTTCGCAGTCTAAGTCTGTATGCAACGCTGGACTTTCGGCAGTCTCAGTCCCCACAGGCTGGACTTTTGTAGTCTGAGTCTGTACGCAATCAGCTGGACTTTCACCAACATAAGCCCCAGCCGGAGCTGGACTTTTGCCGTCTAGTTATAGTCCATGCTGACACAGTGAGCTGGACTTTGCAGTCTAAGTCCATCTCACAAGCTGGACATTTTGCAGTTCTATAGAGTCCTACTTGACGACAGCTGGATTTTTGCAGTCTAAGTCCACTCACACAGCTGTGACTTTTCACGCAGTCCCAAGTCCGACACACCCACACAGCTGGTACTTTCAGCTCAGTCCGATTGTACAGCTGGATTTTCTCAGTCGATCCCTCACAAACACAAGCTGGACATTCTCCAGTCCACTCTAGTCCAAGCCGCCCCAACAGCAGCAGCTGGCTTTCACAGTCTAAGTCCGTACACACAGCTGGAGTTTTGGCAGTTTAAGTCCACACAACAGCTGGACTTCGCAAGTCCAAGCCCCCACACAGCTGGACCTTTTTAAGTCTGTATGCACAGCTGGACTTTCAGCACAATCTAAGCCGCACAGACACAGCTGTGGACTTTCGCAGTCTAAGTCCACAACACACAACTCGGTCATCCAGTCCAAGCCCCCACAACACAGCTGGACCTTCACAGTCTATAGTCTGTATGCACAGCTGGACTTTCGCAGTCTAATCTGCGAACCGCACAAGCTGGACCTTTCGGCAGTCTAAGCCGGCGTTTGCACAGGCTGGATTTCTTCAGTAGAAGCCCAACGCACTAGCTGGTATTTTCTCAGAAGCCCCACGCGCAGCTGGCTTCAGTCTAAGCTGTATGCACAGGCTGGACTTTCGCCAGTCTAAAAGTCCACTGGCACAGTAGGACTTTTCTCAGTAGAAAGCGGCCCCACGCACAGCTGGAACTTTCAGTCTAGAGTCTGTATGCACAGCTGGACTTTTCCATCTAAGTCCACTTGCAACAGCTGGATTTTCTCAGGTAGATGTAGCCCCCACGGCACAGCTCGCCGACTTTCAGTCTAAGTCTGGTTCTGCACAGCTGGACTTTCGCAGTCTAAGTGCACTTGCAAGCTGGATTTCCCTCAGTAGACAGCCCACGCAACAAGCTGACTTTTCAGTCCAAGCTAAATCGGGGGAGGGAATTGCTCGGCCCCGGGGGCGGGGGGTTATGTTGGGGCCTCCCTCCTCCGGCCTGCCTCAGGGCCAATCCCCCCGCCCTCTTGTGGCCTTCCGGATTCTGCCTGCCTGCGGGAAGCGCCGCTCACCCCTTCGCGTGGTGGGGTGGGCGCGGAAAGGGACGGGCGCGGGGGGGGGCGGTTGCGCCCGCGGGAGACGGTGGGGGGGGGCTGCCTCGGGGGTGGGGCGGGGAGGGGTCGCGGCCGTGGTGGACGCAGGCAGGAATGTGCGGGTGGGGGGGGTGAGGACGCTCGATGCGCCGCGCGGGGTCGAAATCCGCGTTTCGGATCGGTTTGAAAACGCTCCCGACTCGCGTCGACGGCCCGTGCCTGGATAAAGGGGAAGCGAAAATCCACGTTGGTATCCTGCAAGAAGCACAACGCAGGGCGCGAAGTTGAAAGAGCTGCTTCCGTAGGGGGTTGTTTTACTACGGCAGAATGGAGGCTGTTCAGATCCGTTGCAATTGAACGGGTGGGGGGGGGGCTAAGAGGAGGAGACCCTGATCCGGCCGGGTTATTAAGATCCCGCACAAACAACACACACGATCCCGCGGGGCGGGGGGCGTTTTGGGCGCTCCTGAGACCTTCAGGCACAATAAATAAGACAAAATGTACGCCGAAAGACTCGGACCGTGCAAGACCATTTAGAAAACAACAACAACCACCACCACAAAAACCATCTGCTGGGCACGCTGTTCCCTCTCAGAATAAACTCATGGAAAGCAAAAATAATAAAGCGTGGTGAAGCAAAGATATGAAAAAGCACAAGATTCTTTTAAAAAAAACAAAACAAAAACAGAAAGAAACTCTAAATCAGGTTTACAACAACCCCATTCTGGTACGGAGAGGTTTGAGTAGGCATGAATGTTTTTCATGAGTTGAGGTACGTATACACACAGTAGAAACCAAGAGTCCAGGGCCTGCACGGAGTGGCTGGGTCTCATCAATTGTTTCCAACTACCCCTTCCTCGGGATTCACCTTCTTCTCAATCCAGCCACTCTTTGGCAATTTAATTTCCTAAAAATGTGGAGGGGGGAAAGAGGGTTCCAGATTAAAAAAATAATAATGAATCCTCAGGTCATTGGCATGCCACATACTTACAATATTCAAAGTGTCCTACAATATATGTAAATGTCATAATAATTTTAAAACAGTAATGCAATAATCAACTGAAATCTAATTCCATATTCTCCCTGTAAGGGGAGTTTTCCCTGCAGAAGAGCACTGTTTGCAACCAGAACTGGGTGGTTAATACAACCAAAGTATTCAGAGAGGGTGGCTTTCCGACTGGATGAGGAGGCAGCATCAGAAATATCACTCTCTGTCACACAATCTCTTAGGTGCTGCTTCCCATTATGCTGTATATTGAGCAGGTAGCTCCTACCTGAAGCACACCACCTTAACGGTACCAAGACGCTAATCCATAAAAGGAGTTATATAGGTGACATTACCACTGTGAGTTGGGGCCAGATGCTTACTGGTGAACTGGCCTGCTCCCACAGGATGGAAATGACTCTATTACGAAGTCACAAACTAGGCAGCCACATTCTGTGTCACTTGTAGGCCAGTCACTTCCAGGCCAGTGTCCAGGGCAACTCTGTGTTCAACAAATTGCAGAAGCCTAACCAGGAGTTGATTACAGCATGAATCACTGCATTCGAAACCTTCTCATCTAGAAAAAATAGAGAATGGTGCAACACACAAAGCTGGCCAAAGATTTCCCCAGCGATAGTTTCTATCTGCTGTTCGAGCAGGAGCCAGAAATCCAGAAGAACCCACATACTATACAGTCAATCCTTCAAATCAGTGGTGGGATTCAATTTTCTTTTTTTCTACCAGTTCTGTGGCTGTGGCTTGGGTGGACGTGGCTTGGTGGGCATGGCAGGGGAAGGATACTGCAAAATCTCCATTCCCTCCCAACTCCAGGGGAAGGTCACTGCAAAATCCCATTCCCACCCACCCCACTAGCCTGCTTTCCAGCTCCGTTCTCCTGTGCAGGGCAACTAAAGAAGACCCAGCCAATCAGCTGGGACTCAATGGGAGGCAGAGAATCGATGGGGGCGGGGCCAATCAGAGGTGGGATTTGACGGTTCTCCGAACTACTCAGAGTTTCCGCTACCGGTTCTCCAAAACTGTTCAGAACCTGCTGAATACCACCTCTGCTTCAAATAAAGTGCAATTCCATCAAGATCTACAAATGGATCATCCATAGTACCTGTTCTGTATCAACAGAAACTAGAAGGCTCCAGGTCAAGACTTTCACCACCTCTTTTACTCAGCCTGGGGGTGGAGATGTATAACAGCAAACTCCTCTCTCCCACCAACATCAAATGGCACCACCTACTCAGAAAAAACAGTGTCCTAACCCCCAGTCTTTAATAGATAGTCCAATATGATACCATGGTCAACACCATTGGATGAGTATCATTTAGAGATGCAACAGTAGTAGAAGTACACTGCACTCATCCAGGTCCAGTAAACAAATTTTGGGAGACCACCAGCCTGGCAATGAAATAAACCTCTTAGGAAGGGAATCTACAGGATATTACATAGGCCAATAAACAAGTAGTACTCCTCACTTTATGCTTGTTAATCACTCACAGTGATTTCAGATTCAGAGGAAAAATACATCTCATTCTCACAGTATATAATGGCCATCCCTCCTCCATTTCCTGACCTTGCTGTAGTGGCTGGTGTACAATTCAAAATCTGTCTCCCAGACCTTGTTGAGCCAAGGCTCTGTAATATATTCTAGCTCTACTCTCTTCTCCATTATTGGCAGTCCTCATTCAGCGACCACAATTTGGAGCAGTAACTCAATCATTAAGTAAGAAATTGCTAAGTGCAACTGCTACTGCGCTCACAATCTTATTTCTGCTTTCCTCTGCTTTAAAGTTCTGAATGTCATAAATGCAAAGATTGGTTGCAAAGTTACTTTTTTTTTCATCAACGTTGTAACTGCAAATGTTTCTGTCCCAGGCAGTCACTAAATGAGGGCTACATGTAGAGAAGCAGCAGACCTACATTTAGCAGAGCCAACTTGAATCCAAGGCCTTCTTCCGTCTAATATAGTAGATGAGGTCCTTGCTGAATTTTCTACACTACTTTCATAGGCTGACTTTTTTTTATTCCCCAGCATTGTCTCGTAAGTACAGCGGTCACTGAGGGGCCTATTTCAGCATTTTAATCTATTGTACACTAGAATATAAATAAAAGGGCCAAGGTACCCACCTTTTGGCAGCAAACATAGCTGTATCTCAACCACTTGTGGAACAATTAAGCTTAGAAAGAGGTATTGACACAGCCATACGAGGAGTTTATGATTTGTGGAAATGTTAATTGTATGCTTTGTTTCCTTTATTTATATATCAGCTTGTTTAGAACAGTGAGCCTAATGCAATTAATTTCAACCATAAAGTTGGAAGGCTATATACCCTGCAGGATGTCAGTTCCTCAAGCTCAGGAGAGATTAAAAGTGCAAAAGGTTGTGTTGCCAGAAGTCTAAACCATTGTTCCATTTCCCATATAGGAAAACACACAGGTTTATCCAGAAGAACACCAAGTCCCTGTTTTTATGCTTGAAGCAAATAGCAATGTCAAGAAACAGCATGTGTGTGTATATCCACACGTACATATATGCTGAAAGAAAGAATTGCTTTAAATGGGGTTAAATTTAATTAACATGAATATGCCCTCATGAAAATCTCATGTATTATAATCATTTCATTATCATGCTTAATTATTGTGTTAAAAGTCAATAGCAAATATTTAAAATAAGCTGGTGCTGTGCAACTGACTCGGTTATGTGCAAGAACAGACATGCCTGAAGAGGCCTCCCACAACAAGCCTGATTCCCAGGAATTCCCGTACTGCCAGACTTGGAAGAAACAAAAGAACTGTATAATTGAAGAAATAAAATTGTTTTATGGTCCAGTCATAAGCTCTGACTGAGAAGGCTCTTACAGTAAAACTACTGTAAGTTTGTCCCAGTGGTGAGGGAAAGCACAGTTTCATAGAACCCCATGTATGCAGTCCAGGGAATTTTCCACACTTTCACCTGTTTTCCTTTTTTATTTTGAATTTTCCCTATAGGTGGGAACAACAACAACAACAAAACTTGGCTTTGTTTTATTTATCACATCCTATCTCGCCAATAGAACAACTCTTGGCAGCTTGCATTATATCTCAGACAAAAATTACAATATTTTAATTGAATAAAATATGTGTGATTATTTTGTTGAAAAGTCTCTTTTGTTTCCATTATATAAGAAATCCATCTATAAATGTGCAGTGTCGTGGTGCAACCTGCAGCAAATTTTCACCAAATTTTACTTAACCTGGCTAAGAAATTCATTTCAAAATTGGGAAATGTCTGCCTTCTTGATAGAAATGACTGAAAAGAAAACCCCAAAGGATGCTTCTTAAGGGTGAAGTAAGCTGTCACTTCCTTCCTGTGCTTTTTTTTTTTCCAGAGAGGCACCTCTACATCTGGTCAAGTTGCTTGCTCTGCAGACTCTTGGTATGCACCAAATACACAACCCAAAGCGCAGCTTCATTTCCTTCAGAAAAAAAATATGCATATGAAAGCATTTTGCTTATTAAGAAGTGTAAAAATGTATAGTTCTATGAAGAAGTATTCCTTTTTGCAATGTTATCGTACTATGTTAAAAAAATACTCTTGAACCTCAAGGTAAGCTTTGTTTCCCTTCCCCCAACGTAGTTTTTTCCCCATCAGAAAGCCAAAACAATAGAAAAAGACATTAAAATCTCTTAATAGCAGTGATTAGCAAACTAAATTTCTTTTGCAAAGATGGCTGCACTCTTTTCTTCCCCAAGATAAAACAAACGATGGAGCTGTAGCAGACAAACAGTTAAATATTCAGGGCCTGTGGCTGGCTTGGCTAAGATCAGGCTAGTAGGGAGTCAAGGAGCTGCTGAGAAGCACCATTTTTTGTCCAGGAGAGACAAATGTCCAGGGAGCTTAGGAGATTGCTGCACTTGCCCCAATGGGTAAGGCAGTTGCCTCACTGCCCAATGAGAGGGCCAATATGGACATTATTATTAAAGGTATCTTAAAAATACAACACTGTAAATGAATGTATTTCATCCGTCCCTGTCTTACTATGCCCATTGTTTATGTTCATACTTGTTATCTTGTACATGTTTGACAAACAAACAAACAAATAAATAAACTTACAACAGTTCATTTAGTGACCGTTTAAAGTTACAGCGGCACTGAAAAGAAGTGACTTATGGCAATTTTTCATACTTAACGCTGTTGCAGCATCACCCTGGTCATGTGATCAGAATTCAGGCACTCGGCAACTGACTCATACTTATGACTGTTGCAGCGTCCTGGGGTCATGTGATCCCCTTTTGTGACCTTCTGACAAGCAAAAGTCAACACGGAAGCCAGAAAGAGTGGTTTGGGTGAGAAGTTGCTGGTTACTTTTTACTGGTCTACCACCAAGAGCATTTTGGCATACTGTGTAACGGTGTGGTATGCTGGATGCTCTGTAGTGGATAAGAAGATGCTCCAGAGAGTTATAAACACAGCACAAAAAAATCATCGGTTGCTCTCTTTCTTCTTTGGAAGAGATTGCCAAGACCAGACTCCTCTCTAGAACACTAAAAATCTCCACAGACCGTTCTCATCCTGGACATTCATATTTTGAACTGTTACCATCAAGGAGGCGTGATAGGTGTCTTAAAATGAGGACTAATAGATTGAGAAACAGTTTCTTTTCCAAGGCAGTAATTGTCTTGAATCAAACAGTGCATTTGTGATTTACTCCTATATTATTATTATTATTATTATTATTATTATTATTATTATTATTATTATTATTATTATTATTATTATTATTATTATTAAAATACGCTGTAATGTGATTGTGATGTGGTGTTTGGGGCACTGTGCTGGAATAGCTTTCAAATTTCATTGTATTAGTGGAATGCAATGACAATAAAAGGTATTCTATTTCTGTTCACGACACAAACCTCGTGGCTAACTTAACAACTGCACTGATTCACTTAGCAGCTGTGGCAAGAAAGTTTGTAAAATGGGCCTCAACACACACTTAACCAACGTTTCGCTTAGCCACAGAAATGTTGGGCTCACTTGTGGTCATAAGTCTAGGTCTACCTGCAGAAATGTAGGCAAGAGTCACACCTGCTGAATTCCAGGCTTTGGCGCCTGGGTGTCATTTTAATTACATTTCAATGAAATGTGATCCTGTTTATCTCTGGTCTTGGGGACATGCAGGTCTTGGTCTAGAATCTGCAGTTCTACCTCCTCATTCAAAACTCCGACATAACCCTTTTTCCCAGGTTGGTTAGGCAACTCTGTTTCAGCTCCGGTCTTTAAAGGAGCAGCCGTGTGATAATCCTAGCCTTTCCTTGGGTCTATTTGATAGTGTGGATGAATGAATGGATGGAACATTTCATGTCAGAATTGCTCAGCCAGTTGTCCAGCTGGAAAGGAGCATCAGTAACGTGATGCAATTAAAGAGGCACTGCTGACTATTCAGGACCATATTTTGTATACAACCTTAAACTACATAATCCGTTTCAGTAACAAATACATAATATATGAACGTTGTTTCAATTAAACATTGTAGAGATTTGCAGCCTGGTTGTAGGGATTCAAAGCACATATTTAATTATTACTATTCACCTGGTTATCCAATCGCCTCACCCACCCCACTTACCCCCATCATTAAGACATTACCATCTGACGGTATCAAAACACCTAAAAATACATTTCTGGAAATATTGCTTGAGTTCATTACTTTCCATGTATTGTTCATCCCCCTGAGTTAAAATGAAGTAAAACATTTTATACATAAATGAAATAGACCTCCTTTAAAAAATAAAAACCTTAACTCGTCTGTTTTCATAAAAGCCAGGACTAGTCACAAGATGTAAAAGTAGATCATGTTTCAGTATTGGTTGTATGATGTGGGTCTACCCATATGCAAAGGGCAATGTACCTGAGAATAAATGCAGCACTAAGAGCTATGTATTTTTCTCGGTATCATGTTGCTGTTTTGATGCGCAGGACAGCTATTATAGTATTGCCCACATACCACCTCTGAGAGCCATCCTTTATTTATTTTTGTATTGCAATATGCTGGAAGAGTCTAATCGCACAGAGCACCTTTGTATATTAAATACTTTTAATGCTTGAATAGTAATCTGGAAATAATATATTTGACATATTACACCCTAGTTCATTTTTAATTTTAAAAAGTCTCAGGTCACTTCAGCAGGAGGATTAGTGTTAAAAAAATTCATTTCCAATGTTTTACAACCCTATTTACTTCATTGACTTCTTCCCATTTTCTGCAGTATATCATCCAACAAATTGTGATGTAATGATGTCACAGTGCTCATCACTTTTAAGAAGCATGAAGTTGCTGGAATCAGACCCCACTATCCTTCAAAACACTGTTCTTAGTCTACTTGCAGAGATTAATCAGATTTGACACACTTTTAAAGTCTGTAACAGTGAGAGAGATTCCAGAAATGTAACAACCAACTCTTTATTTAAAAATGGCTACAAATTATTATTACTTGTGTCATGGCCAATAGCAATTCCCAACCAATTTTGGCACAGCTAAAAGACATAAGCAGAGCTATACCTGGGTGACATTTAGATGAAGATTGCAAGGAAATCCCAGAATTTTAAAATTGCAAAAATACTCTGGAAGTTAAGCATTGTGGTGATGAAGAAAAAAATTAAATTTGACTTTATATATTTAAATTAAATGTAAATGCATATAATAACTTCAGCCATGTAGCCAACACATTTTTCCTTCTGGCACATTAAAAATTACACATTTATAATGACATTGGAAGGTTTCCAGAGGTTGAAGGCAACGTTTTAGATTTCGCATGCAGGCTAAAAAGATCAGCTTGTATACATGTAGCTCTGCTCCCTCAGGATGGGCCTCACTTTTCAGGCTCTTGGGACCAAGGAGTGCCATTAGCCTGAAAAAATGGGTGTAGCCAGCATTGAAACTTCCACATTTTTGAAAGCAAGGAGGCTCTAGTCCCCTCAAATTTTATTTTTTGAGACTGCCTCTGTTGATGAGCACTTTGTTGTAACCATCCTTAACTCCTTCCACATGGAATTAGAGGTGGATGAAGTATACATCACATGAAAATTTATATTTGAATAAATACATTTCAAACCTTTTGCATAAGACTAGAATACACATATAAGTCAAAATTAATTCCCCCCCCCCATAATTTGCAGTTTGTAATTTGTTGCGTGCTCCTTGTGTATCACATATCATAAGGGGAATATACACAGTAAATGTCAATTCCGTGCAAGTATTCTCTGGTATATATATAAAGAAGTGTATAGTATAACTTTTTTTAATGAGCTCAAAAGCAATGTAGCAGTAATAGGCTACTGCATTTCCACTCATTCCAGCCTAGCAATGAACTACTGAACTTCAACAAATGAAGGATGAAGCTGAAAAAAAATCATGAAACCCAGCATCAATTTGTATCTTGATTAATAAGTTTTCTGCTCATGTTTTCTCATTGTATCTTCACTTCAACTATCATCCACAAAGAAGTTGTGTGATAGCTTGGGCTCAAAACGTAGGACATAATATAAATTTGACAGATTGGGAAAGTATTTGGAACCAAAACAACAAATTAACAAAATCAACATCATGCAAAGAGAATATTTATAAGATGTTCTATAGATGGTATCTGCCCCCAGTGACATTGGCAAAGTTATACCCCAACATGAGTCCGGCATGTTGGAAATGTAGAAAGAAAGAGGGTACCTTCTATTATATGTGGTGGTCTTGTCCTGAGGCCCAGAAATACTGGCTTAAAATTAAATATTGGCTGCAAGAAATTCTTAAGGATCAAATAGAATTGGAACCAGTATTATTCTTGTTCGGGATATTTAAAAAGAAATATGGAAAAACATAAAATATATTGTATTACATATTTTAACGGTAGCCAGAATAGCATCTGCTCAATGCTGGAAGCACAACTGTATTCCCCTAGATAAATTGATCATTCAAAAAATTATGACATGTTGAAATGGACAGATTGACCTTAATGTTATAAGAGAAAGATGTGTCTGAATATTACAAATCTGGGAAAAAATGTATAATTGGATTGAATTAAGACAGATGGAAAATGAAGGAATTTAAGATAAGCAATTTATAGATTAAATGTATATATCTGCACAAATTATATATATTTGTAAATATGCACAAAAGATAGAAATGTATGAGATTGATGTCACAGAACTGTTAATCTAATGATTATCATTTTGTTTTCAAAAGACATAAAAGACTAATAAAGTTTATTTAAAAAATAATAAAGAAGCTGTTTTGTAATTTCTCCCCAATTCCCTTCTGGAACCCTTAAATTGCACTCACTGTGATCCCAGTACCACCCAGTACCAGCACTCGGCCAACCCTGCACATATGTTTTAAAACGTACACATTCTCGCCACTGCTTTTGTCTTATACAGAGTGACATAGTCAAAGCCAGCAAGTTTTGTAATTAGTCAGCTTTGCTCTCTCTGCGTTTTAACTGTCAGTTTCTCCTTGCATGTGAAGGGAAGACAAGTAGATAATTGCTTATGTGGCAATTTTAGCCTATCAGACTCTAATGGTTCAGAAGTTCAGTTAGATAGCAACATTTGCCACTCAGAATTGATGATTTGGTTAGAAAAACTGCAGCTGCAGCAACTGCCGGGTATATCTCCTGTTGTAACAATTTCAAAGGTGTAGCAGCTCTTCAAGGCACTTATTGTTGCTTGTTTTGTACACTGACAGCTTATGCACTGGAGACAAATTCCTTGTGTGTCCAATCACATTTGGCCAATAAAGAATTCTATAAGTTTCCATAAGTTTCTTATGCCTATCCTTCAATCAAATAAGGCTGCAGGGCGCAGTGGTTAGAGTGCAGTACTGCAGGCTACTTCTGCCGACTGCCGGCTGCCTGCAATTTGGCAGTTCAAATCTCCCCAGGTTCAAGGTTGACTCAGCCTTCCGCCCTTCCGAGGTGGGTAAAATGAGGAGCCAGATTGTCGGGGGCAAGAGGCTGACTCTGTAAACCGCTTTAGAGAGGGCTGGAAAGTACTGTGAAGCGGTATGTACGTCTAAGTGCTATTGCTATGACAATGCATCTTAATGAAACTGGCCTGCCCACCAAACTCAGATCTTTTTAAAGTACTCACAGGATTTTAAAGTCATTGTTTTCAAAAGATTGTTGGCAATTATTTTGGGGTACAGTGTTAAGCAAGCCTCTATTCAGTACAGTGTTTTCAGTAAAAGCTGTAAAATCCTATCACATTGTTAGCATTGCCAGAGCATTTATACAAGTACGTTGTATCGGGAAGGATTAAGGATTGCTGCAAAAGACAGAATCATATAGCAGGATGTGACCTTCACTTGTTCTGTAGCCACAGTTAAAACTTGCCACACTCATCTGAAATTAGGTATAACAAGGAATTTCAGATAGTTTAAAAGTAAAAGCGTCCATTTGCAATCATGGCTATAGCAAAGAAAGAAAAAAGAGCAACTTGAAACATGGTTTTTTCCCCTTTGTTTTGTTTTGTCCCTTTGATTCAGTCTTGACTCCCAGCCACTACCTGGATTAATCCCTGCAAGTTTTTTTGGTTTTTTTTTTTTTGCAAAGTTTGTCAGACAAAAGTTTGCATTGCCTGGGAGAAAGGGACTGGCTGGGAGAAAGTGGCTGACCATTGGCCCAAGGTCACCCCACTGGTGCATATTTTCCCCATTTGATTGTATCTGGAAAGTTACTTTTAATGAGATGAAATAGGATCAGTTATTGTAACCCATTTTCTGTTGTTTTCATATTTTTCTTTGTATTTTCTAAAAGCTTCAGCTCTGCATCTGTGGTCCTAAATGTTAGCAGATTTTAGCTTTGAAGAACAATGATAAAATTGTATGATTCGTTAGGGCCTGGGAGACAAATGTGGAATTTTAAAAGCATGCCATGTGCATTCTCACAAAACAGGGGGTGTGGTAGACTTGATCAGTCACAAAACTGACTCCTTGTGATATTCTTTACCAGCCAGGTTACTTTTATTTTTTTTCTGGGCTATTTGTCACAGTTCCAAACAGCACTGTTTTTAGTTTAGTTTATTGATTAGCTCATAGGCCATATCAGAATGCAAAGTTCCAAACATAAATTACTCATAAAATCCTATAAAACAATTTAAAATGAAATTGGAGTAAAATACAATTATTTGATATATAAATAAGTAAAATAAGATAAAATTATATTTCAGTATCACCTCTACAACCTACCACAATCAGCCTCACATCTGCTGATCTAAGCCGAACCATTTTACATAAGTACTGTGCCGTATTAAATGTTGTTTTCGGATTCTGACTGCGCATAAGATTTGCTGTTTTAATACTGGGTTCCCAACGGGTCATTTGTTTAATATATGAACCAAGATACCTGCCTCTCACCCTCTTATACAGACAACAATCAAATACTATATGAGCCAAGTCTTCTACCTCAACGGCTGAAATATCATTTTATCTTATTTTACTTATTTACGCTATATATGAAATTCTTGTATTTTACTCCAATTTCATTTTACACAGCACTGAATAAAAGCCACTCATAGTTTTAAATTTGTTCCAAGGAAGCTAAGCACAATTCAAAAGAAACTAAGCACAATTCAAGGGCTCTGGGCAGTGCCCATTTCTGCAGACATCTCTCAGTAGAATAACTCACCCACAATAGGGCATAACAAAGCCAAACTAGACATTGACAAAAGAACAACTGAGTTAGTTAAACTACTATGTCAGGTTTTAGACATTCATGTTTATCTTTTGTCATTGATACCAAGAATGGGTGTAATTATGTTATCCTCTGAGATTTAGCAGAGTGACATTTTGATGAGGTAGGCTGCTCCTAGACATCTAGGTAAGCAGCTGTTGAGAAGTCATCTCCATTTTGATGCCAGATGTTAGGGTTGTTTTTTTTTCTCCTTTCCCCAGATCTTGGGATATTATCACCTTTCCACAGTGGCATTTGAATGATGCATCCTGAATATTAGTGTGTGAAAATTGATCTCCTAAGCTTATATCTGCACGAAGATACTTAATTAAACCCATGCAATCGGTCAGAAACACACTGTCAAAGTGGTAACTGGATGTCCTTCCCACCCCCACCCACTTTCCCCTCCAAAATCCTAGGCCCTTGGCAACCGTTGCCTGGAGCTATGCAAGCTTCACTCATCCCATGAACTTCTTCACAACAACCGATGGATGAACCCCTTTGTACTTGCCTGGAATTATTACTGCCACCCATCAAGGATCTAGAATTGGTGGCAACTTCCCACTATCGCTAAATGATGTTTGAATGAACTCCAAACAACATCTGTGCGGGGCTTTTGGCTTTATGTTTAGTCCTTTGCTATGAAAACTATGAAAGTTAAGATTTGTCTTAAGTATTCAAAGCATCATTGTATCAGGCTTTTTTTTTTTTTTTTTT
>BHFT01005639.1:0-29089 GCA_004320025.1 Laticauda laticaudata | reverse complement strand
TTTTTTTTTTTTTTTTTTGTAAATGGATTAATCCTGTATTTTGGTTTTAACAATGTTATCAAGCATGGAGCAGGAAAACTGCCACCTGTGGTTATATGTAAACGAAACCTACATATAACCATTTGGTAGCTACTGATTAGTTTAAAAAGAAAAATAAAGAAAAAACATCTATTCTTTTGTCAGATCAGACAGAAGAATAAAATATGATGTTTACCTTACCCCCAAATTTAGTTTTTATAGAAGGAATAATGTTCTGAAATAGCTCTCTTGCTTATCATGTATTTGCCCAAAGAGTCCGTATGGCACAGAGCATATGATGTTGGGTTAGGCCTGAGGAGAACCAGGTTCTAATTAATCCTTAGCCCTAGGAGCACCCTGGGTGACTTGGCTCAGTTTCGGACTTCCAGACCAATCAATTGTTGGAAGAATTATCCTTCCGGGTTCAGTTCCAAGTGGGGGAAAAGACACTGGAAACATGGAGGCTGTTTGGAAAGATAGTTTAATGGTGGACAGGACCACGTGGCTTGGAACACCAAAGTGAAAAGGATGATCACGTGCTTCAAGATGTTGGGTGAAGGAAAAGAAGGGCCAAGATGCTGAGAGAACCTCAGTAAAATACCCTCTGTTGGGTCCAACATTAGTGTTTCCTGTTCCTATGTGAGAAGTGTATCCCATTGGCTGTCAGACTCCCGGGGGGGGGGCAGGGGTCTTAGCTAACTTTGTAGGCTTTGTCTGGACCAAATGGCTTCCCCTGAGTGCTGGCTGATGCAATCTTCCTAGGCCAGGTGGTGAGATGGGTAGAGGACTTTGTTATGTAGAATACTCTGGCCCAGGCCTTAATGGCCCGCCCATTAACAAAGGTGGGGGAGGAGAGCTTCTGCTTCTGAGGTGAGTTTCTGCTTCTGAGTTTCTATTTCTCTTTTTAGGGGAAATATTCTGCCCTTTTAGTATATCCTAAAATATTTCATTTTCCTAGGAGAGGGATGGGTTTTAATTTCCAATACTACCTGGCAAGGATGTTGTGTGGAAAATGTGTGGTTGTAAGCTGATGCATAAAGTGACTGGGCCCAATTTTTCAACATTTTGTGCAATGGCTGTTAAATGAATACATGGTCGTTAAGTGAACTGGTTTCCCCAATGGGCATTTTTTGCTGGAAATGTGAAGCAAACACTAGAAACCAATGAAAAACATTGCAAATCATAACCATGATAGGACACTGCAAATAAAGGCGAGTGCTTGTTAAATGACGGGATGTAAGTTAAGGACTACCCATACACTAGTTCTTCTCCCTCCTGGACATAAAGGATGCATTCTGTGCTATATTATTGGAAGTACAGTCATATTTCAGGAGCTGCAACCATGAGATGGAGCATTATCTCAGTACTGAATCAAAGACCTGGAAGATTATTTCATTGTCACAGAATCTGTATTCTGTATAAACTTGTCATGCCCCTGTCAGAGTCTGAATCTGAGGACGAAGCTAAACAGTTGACAGGGAATAGCAGTGTGGCTCCATTGGCTATGGAGGAGGTTGGGGAAGGGCAAAGTCTGGCTGGGCAGAGCAGAAAAGAGGTAGAACAAGGGAGAGGGAGTTCAGTGGAAGACCCAGGCCCACCCCCTCTTCATCCTAGGCACACAGGAAGGAACAGAGAAGAGAGCAATGTGGGTTGCATGGCTTACAGGGGAGGAAAGGGCCCTGATTCCCTTCATTAGCCACAGCTGGGAAAGAGAGTTGAAAAGAAAGGTAGGCTGCATGCAGAAGACTGCTGGGAGCAAACATGACTTTACTTGTGTTGTTGTGGCTTATCTGTATTCCTGGCATCTTTCCAACCATGTGAGTTTTGCCATGCCTTCAAGTCTGAAATTCTTGCTCCTGCCCTGCCAAACTAATTACTTCAGTTTGGCTTGATTGGACTGAAAGTTACAGTTTGTGTTGACCATGTTTTGGACTTAATTCTCTGCAGTCAAAGGCTGTTCCTGGGAGAGTTTTTCTCCAGCCAGAAGGTAACCTGGGCATTGGGGCAAACAGGGGTGGATTCAAATTTTTTAACAACTGGTTCTGTGGGTTTGGCTTAGGTGGTGGGCGTGGCTTGGTGGTCATGTGACTGGGTGGACATGGCTTGGTGGTCATGTTATTGGCTGGTGTGGCCAACTCAATATCACTCGCATCGAGGCACACATCTCCTCGCCTGGCCTCTCGTGACTATGGGGATGCTGCAACAGTCGTAAGTGTGAAAAATGGTCATAAGTCACTTTTTTCAGTACCATTGTACCTTTGAATGGTCACTCCACACAAGCAAAGTACCAGCAAAGGAGGGGAAAAAAATCCAGAGAGGTTCCTGAGACAGGAAATCTAGTCCTGCCAAGAATGTAATAAGGGTTAACGGAGAGGCAGTTTCTGTAAGCAACACCAGAATGTTTCCTTCCTGCCTTCCTTACAGGATTAGGCCAGTAATTTCTTCTCACAACCGGTTCTCTGAACTGCTTTGAATGTTAACAACCAGTTCTAGCAAATAGGTGTGAACTGGTAGAATCCCACTCGGGGGCAAAGTTGGAGATAATAAAGGGACTCTTATTGATTGTCTGATTGTGTTGCCTTTGTGCTATGCCCCAGGCCATCACAAAACTCTTGTAAGTCAGTGCTGACACTAATAAATAATACAAACAGTTTCTTGTTAAATGTTGCCGTTGGTGGTGGTATGAAGATGTTGTGTACTGTGTTCATTACAGTACACAGGATCTGGCTTTGAGCTATTGTTAGCCTATCCAAAACACAGGGAATGTCCCACAAGAAGGCAAAGGATCAATCTATGAAGATGAAATAATCATGAAAGGTCAAGAGCAAACAGCTTGAAATCAGACTGGGCTATTACAGCAACAATATCCAAAGGTTCACTGTTCCTCTCAACTAAAGACACCAGACTCTCAGACTGTAAATGCCCCATAGAATACAGAAAGAAGCATTCAAATTGAACCCCTTGCTTCTAATATAAATGGAGCTTGCATACTTTATTCTTGGCAGTTGCTGGATTTCTACTTTAAGGGCTTTAATTGTTTTTGCAATAAACATCACTTATCAAAGATCCACGTTCTTGAATCACCGCCTGTAAGGCTTCTAATATCGGTTGGAAGAAACCTAACACCAAATGCAGCAACTTTTATGCTCACGTTTATGGGAGGAAAGAATAACATGAGTTCATTGACCCAGGCTAGGCTGACCAGCTCTCTCGCAATACTGTTTACTTTTGATCAGGTTGCTGGCCTCAAGAGAGCAACAGAACTAAACTAGCACAATTGGTGCATCAGTGTTCGGTTTTCACTGGTCACTATAGCACCCCTTTGTGCTTAAGATGCTGGAGTTGTAGCTTTAACAGCCATTTCTCCTACATTTTCCTGGTTGATTGGTTGGACAGATTTCTAGGCCACCCAACTCCAGAGTGACTCTGGGCTACCTTATAGGATTACATTATTGAGGCAACTTTCCCCCCTTGTAAAATGCCCATGGTTCTCACTCTACTGTTGTTTAGAAGAGCTGTAAAGATCTGCTTCATCACCCAGGTGTTTGACAAAGGAAACTGACTTCTTGCTTCACTGTGCTTGCCATTTTTATCATTATTTTTAAAGCTTTATTTAATGAAATAAGTAAATGCCAGACTCACAAGCTGTGGGACCCCCTTCTACTTTCCATGTAGAACAGGACATTTCCAGCTGCTGGGAATTTACTAGCTGCTCCATAGAGTCTTAAAAATCTTACATAATTCTGCTTACAAAGATGAGAGATATTTTTTCCAAATAGACAAGTCAAAGCATCTGAATGTCTTTTTCAAGGTTTTTGTTGCAACTCTGCCAACTTTTAGTCTGGGAAGGTCTGTTTTTGCTGTGGGAAGTCCTGGTAGTCATAGCCTTGGTAGGTGAGGGGCTGTTGAAATCCGTGGAAGGGCTGTGACATTGTGACATTTTGCCTGGGTGGAGGAGCAGACCTGGACTGGGTAGGAGCAGCTTCACTGGGCCTTGAGGGTTGTGCCAGAAGTTTGCTGGATCTTCTTGCTTCACACCTGATACCAGGGACCTTGGGCAGGATCCCCCAGGGTCTGGCTTCACATTAGGTGATGATGAAGGGCTGGCCCCCGAGGATCCTCTGTAAGACCGAGAGAGAAGTTCTGTCAGAGAGGTGTAGAGAGCTGCTCCCCGGGTGGCGGATCTCAACCCTCAGGAAACTGTCACTTTGTCCATGATGTACATCTCCCGGTCAGTTTGAGGCTTGACAGCGGGCCTGCCCATGATTTCTTGAGGTGTAGCTTGCCATACCAGGTGTGCACTGTGCTTCGTGCCACGTCATCCCAGGGAGGACATCCGCAGTGGTAGCCCAGGCTTCTAGCCTGTCTCGCCAAGCTGCCCTTGCTTCTTCCTGTTTGGGTTGTCGCGATAGAGTCTCTAGTGTACCCTTTTCTCCAGAGGCTCGGTACTCGTTCTTACCCATTTCAGCCATTTCAGCACCTCATCCTCATGGCGTGCTCGGGAAACGGCCTGTACTGTTTCCTTCTCTCCCTTCCCTTCCCTTGCCTCCTTCCTCCCTCTTGGCAGGGGCCTTTCAGCAGGGCTTTTCAGGGGCTTTGAGCAGCAGGGCCTCAGCAGCAGGCTTTGAGGGACCTTGGAGCTCGGAATCCACCGCAGCAGCAGCAGCAGCAGCCAGCAGTAGCAGCAAAGCAGAGTAGTAGCAGTAGCAGTAGCACCAACAGCACCAGCAAGCACCAGCAGCACCAGCACAGCAGCAGCACCGTAGTTACCAGCAGCTACCAGCCAGCATCCCAGCACCACAGCACCAGCAGCACCAGCAGCATGGTTCAGAGTCAGTTGCCAGGCGGGTGGGTATGCTGGTTCTGGCCTTCTTGCAACTGGGCCTGGACATCAAACGTAGCAGGCACGGGCCTTACCTCTATCTTGCCTGACTTGAAACAACCTATGCTAAGCCCGGCAGTGCTCCACTGTGCGCTCAGATGTATGTCGTGGCCTCAGCACGTCTTCTATGAATGCTGACATCGTGCATGCCGAGCTGCATCCTTTCTATATCCACGGAGCTCAAATTTGGCACTCGTAATTCATACTCCCCGCATCATGCGCAGCAGTGAAACAGTTTGCATCCTATATACATCCGTGCGCAGTCCGCTTTTGCTCCCTATAGGCGTCTGTGATGTATCCTCGCATTCCTCCACTAGCGTCGCTCGGCAATTCTCCCCCGGAAAGCCCTTCGGAAGGTGTCATCCACTTCCATCTTGTCTGTCATCCGCTAGGCTTTCCTATGAAACATCCGTTTAACATCCCCACTACTGTACTACCCCTGTCCATTCTTTTTTCCGTTTCTTTCGTATGTATCCACTATGCGTTTCTGTTTATTGCAAACTTCTTCACACTTTTTGGAGTGGGTATGACAAAGCGGATTGGAGCCAAATTTTGCTCATCCGCTGTGTCCTTTATGCATACGTTTTGCGTCCGTCAGCCAGTGGGACCTAGCCTTTTGTTTCTTCATGTTCCATCCAGACTCCGGGCTTCCTCTTCTGCCCATAGCTTTCATGTGAGCACAATGAAATGTTCTGGGATTCTCATTTTTCTTGAGACATTCCACAGCTTGACACAATCAACGCAACTGAAGGTCTTTCTATGCAGGTAGTCCTCAACTTACAACAGTTCATTTTGGGGACCATTCAAAAATTACAACTTTGAATGTTATGACCTTTAGAGCATCCCCATGATCACTTGATCAAAATTCAGATGCTTGTCAACTGATTCATATTTATGACAGATACTGTGTCCCAGGGTCATGTGTTCACACATTGCGACCTTCCGACAAGCAAAGTTAATGGGAAAGCCAGACTTCACTGAACAACCGTCTTACTAATGTAATAACTGCAGTGATTCACGTAACAATGGTGGCAAGGAAGGTCGTAAAATGGGGCAAAATTCACATTACAAATGTTAATAACACTGTATATAAAACTAAGGATATTATATGGTAGTTTGCACATCCATTATGTCTCTTGAAATATCTTGCCATAGACTCTTCATAAATCCCTGCAACTTCCTAACTTGGTGTTAGCCAGAGTATATTCTAAGGCAAGGGTGTCAAACTCACGGCATCAAGGTGTCGTCACATGACGTATCGGGACTATTTTCCTCTTTGCTAAACCGGGCGGGGTTGGGACCAGCACATGACTCATCTGGTCCCTGTTCTAAGGTATGTTGACATCTCTACAGTATTTCATTTCCTTCTTTCTTTGATCTTCATTGAATCAATAACAATCCCTCCAGTGTCATCCTTTAGCATGCCAGTTCCAGGTGGAAACTTCCGAGTTTGGAGATCTTTTGTAAGACTTTCCCTGTTTTTCCATGTCTGTTTCCATGTTCAGTATCTTTATGGATGTTGTAACACTGCTATATTTCTCAGCTCTCTGAAATTTAGTGAGAAAATTTGTCTCACATCTTGCTTGCTCATGTTGCCAATTTCAGATTGGACATAAAACCTACCAACCTCCTTTTCTTTACATCATGGGTTGGAGCATAAATTTGAATGGTTGATATATGCAGGGGTGTCAAACTCAATTTCATTGAGGGCCGTATCAGGGCTGTGGTTGACCTTGGGGTGGGGTGGGGGGGGAGACTGGGTGGGCATGGCCAGCTTGACGCCACTCCCCAAACTTCTGGCATGTTTCCTCTTTGCATCAGATAAATCATGCCGAAGCCACTAACAGTTTCCAGGACAGGCCCACGGGCCAGATCTGACCAAATTGCAGGCCAAATTCAGCCCCCAGGCCTTGAGTTTGATACCCTGAATTAAAGAGTTGTTTGTAAAGTGTGATTTATATTATCCAATGGTTGACTGTGTTGAACTGAAGTACTGCCTTTGCAACATTTTTCCTTACTATGCAAATATCACTATTCCCTTTTTGTGTTCTGAGTAGTAAATAGTATGATATCATGAGTGAAAATATTCAGTTCCAATCCATTTGAAGTTGTTGATGCCTAAAAAGTCAATATATAACTCATTCATTTTATCTTTCTCTATGTTGAGGTTTCCCATGTTCATGCTTCTTACATTTCATCTTCCCGTTGCTATTCTCTCTCTGCACTTTGGATGTTTTTCTCCTGCAAGGCAACTGATCAGCAGCAACTCAATGTCTTGAAAGGCCTTAATTTAGCCAAATCAAAAACAGCATTACTACTCTGAGGTCTTCAGTTCTTCCTCATCTTTAGTGCCATCTGACCTGAGGCACCCTTTAATCTGGCATTATATTGGCAGGATTTAATATTTTCTATCTATATGTTTTTCTTAGGAAAAAAAAAAACAGGGATGGTTTAAACTGCTTCTCCTGTGCAAAATGAAATAACGCATTTGCTATTGTCCACTACAATTATCATCCACCCACCACTAACCCCTGACCAATACAGGAGCATGCTTGCTTTAGCTGGGCACTCAGAATGACTGTGACATCTTGAGTGACTCTCCTTGGAGTATATTTCTGGTGTTCTCTTCATGTCTGCCAGGAACATCCCCACCACCATGAAGGAGCATAGCAGGCTTCTGTAAATCATGGTTGGTCAAATAGCCAGGTGTTTAAACTGGATTTGGCATTTTTGTCTACCTATCAAGTCCTTTCCAAGAACTTGGTTTAGGCAGGTGTTGTTTAATATTATTAAAGATATTGTCACAGGATGTAAGCTGATCTAAGTGAAGCTGCCTTTTGCAACTGACTGCTGGTGATTTTGTCAATGGCAATAGTGTTCAAGAGGTGCTCCAAATCTCAGTGGACTTGATTTGTAACTGCCACGTGTCACTAAATGTCCAGGATCTCCTACACATAGCACAGTCCATGTTGACTTGGGTGATGACCAATCTAGTATGTTTCTTTACGTCTCATCATATTGTTTATGGGAGGACACTTTTCATCTCTGATGAGACCTATTCAATACGGTTGAAATGGTCATTTTTTAAAGTCTTGCTCCTTTTAGATATAACTCAAGGTGGAAAATATACCTTTTGTGTCTAAGGAAGGCCTCCCTTAAACACAAACAGTGACTGGGTGACTTTGGGCTAGTCATTCTTAGCACAACCACCTCACAGAGTTGTTATGGGGAAAATGGGAGGCAAGAATATTAGGTATGTTGGCCACTTTGAGTTATATCGAAAAAGAGTGAGATAAAATAATGGTTTCTTAGCTAGCACCTTAACTACTACACTAAACTAGATTGCCAGGAGGTACATTCAAATGTTTGTGACCTTGTTCTAAAAAAAAAAGGGGGGTACATTTAGAAAGACATAAATGTAATCATTAATTTTTAAAAAAATCAGAAATATTTTCCTTGTATCTTCCTTTAATAGCAAATTCTTTTGCAAACTGTTGCTTAGCTACGAATAGGGTTACTCTTAATTTGTCTGGGGAGAAGTTTACTTTAGCAAAGAGAAATAGCTCAACACTGACATCTTGTGGGAGATAAAATGTGGTATAGCACAGCTTCTTTTCTTCGAATAATCAAACATTTGCATATAATCCTCAACTATCTGAAGTATATTAGTTCCCATTCTCTAAATATTTTTGTTATGTAGTGAACTATATTTAACTATTGGCATAGATTCTTTCTTTGCTGATCTTGGCCCTTAATAATGACAGATGGTTTTCAATCCAAGTTATAATTATCCTTTAGGCATGCACTGTCCAACCTTAAGTTTATACAATCTTATCAACTCCTATAGTTACGATCAGGCAATACTATTTCTTAAATTATGCATTATGGATATAAAATAAGCCTGACTTAAATAGATTTCCTAACCTTCCGTAATCAAAAAGCAGATTAACAACTTCTAAGCAGTTTACAAAACTAACAGTCCCAGCCACAGAAGATATTTATAGTAAGTTATATTCAAGGGAATATAATAAAACTTATGGTGCTTATGTCCGGGGGTGGGATTCAAATTTTTTAACTGGTTCTGTGGGCGTGGCTTAGTTGGTGGGTGTGGCTTTGTGGTCATGTGACTGGCTGGGTGTGGCCAACTCNAGCTCCAGAGACGTTCCTGAGACAGGAAGTGTCGTTCTGCCAAGAATGTAATAAGGGTTAACGGAGAGGCAGTTTCTGTAAGCAACCCCAGAATGTTTCCTTCCTGCCTCCCTTACAGGATTAGGCCAGTAATTTCTTCTAACAACCGGTTCTCCGAACTGCTTTAGTATGTTAACCACCGGTTCTAGCGAATAGGTGCAAACCTGTAGAATCCCACCCCTGCTTATGTCCATATGAAGATGAACAGTTGAGTATGTTTCTGTATTATAGTGATATTAGCAATGCTCTTATTTTCTGAATACTTGGTCACTCAAACCAATTCTATTTTTTAAAAAAAATATTTCCAATGATTTCTGTGAGGTTGCAAAATTCTTTGCAAGAACTCAGATATTTCTACCTTATGCTGGTCCAACACCATCATAAAAATTTGATTGGCTTGACCGGATCATTCCTGATCATCTATGTAGTACTTAATTATGACTTTGGGTCATTTTTAACCCAATGTAACTCACTAGGATCTTATTGTACAGAAAAGGGGAGGGGGAGGTAGTTCTAGTGGTTAAGGTGCTAGCCTAGAGACCAGGAGGCTGTGAGTTCTAGTCCTACCTTAGACATGAAAGCTAGCTGGGTGACCTTGGGCCAGTTACTTTTTCTCAGCCCAACCCACCTCACAAGGTTGTTGCTGTGGAGAAAGTAAGAGAAGGAATGTATTATGTTTGATGCCTCGAGTTACTTATAAAGTGATAAAGATGGGATAAAAAATAAAAATTAATCAAATACACAAACACACAGCCTTGCTCCTGAATGAAAGGTTAGAAATCTTAAAAACCAAGCAAATAAACCACAATATCGTGCTCAACAACCAGCATTTTCTTTGATCTGAAAAAATCTAATTTGCATAAATTAATGCCATTATCTTGTCAAGCACTCAACTCAAGTCCCAACTTATGTGGGACTGTTAAGAAAACTGGAATATTACTTAAGCTGCCTACTGAATGGGATTAAAATATACATACATTGATCTCATGAGACCTGTTGAAAAGGTATTGGATATAGAGAAATTGAGGTAGCGTAATTATCCAAAAAGTGGAATTTACAATCCAGGTACAATGATTTTTAAAAATTTATGTTTAAAAAACACTGAAAAAAATGGAAGAGGTGAAAAATCAGAGAACGCTGATAAATACACGGGATTAGTAATTCAGACTTGCTTTAAAAATATAAGTATTTCAAGCAGTATCTAGTATTATAAGTTCAAATTCCAAAGCAATCAGTGAGTCTGAATAAAATCTTATTTTAGCATATCTAATTAAATGTACACATACGCGCACACACAAAGTTGAGAATGAAGGCAAAGAAAACATGCTGGTGCAATATATAGATCTATGCGGAGAGGAACAGCATATCTTTTTGCAAAATATTTCTTTCTGGAATAAATCTCAAACAATAAACAAGTTGAATAAATTCCATGATCTAATTCTATTTAAATTTTATTGAAAATGAGGAAATAAAACTGTAAAAATACAGAATGGTTTATCCTAAAGTGTAGCTACACTATTAGTAAGCATTACCAATGAACATCAGTTGATGGTTTCTCTTTAATCTTCAGACTGAGTTAACTCCAATATTTTTAGAGCAAAACACTGTAAACACTATCTTAAGAACATTAATATACAGAGGAATATACATTCTCTAAACCATCTTTGCCAGTTTTAATATCTCTGAATCAGGTTATTTCCAGATTATGATGTACAACTTCCCAATGATTATTTACATGAGGACATGATTTTTTTTCAGTTTTCATTTCGATATATTCTCTATTTGAACCAAGGCTTCCTTCTCATGGGCTTCAATTTCCTTAAGCAATTGTTCTTTTTCCTTGAAATAATCCCGGAACCATTGAATGTGTTCTACTTTTTGTTTCACACTTAAGTAGGGATTTTTGGAAAGTCCACATGCTACAAGTTCCATGAAGTGGCGAATTGGTCCTTCTTTAGGGAAGTCTGCCAAATGCTTATCCAGAAATATATGTTCATAAAATTCAGCATCATCTTCAAGTCCTGACAAAGGAAAAGATATAATCACTGTCAAAACACTTCAATTTACAACCTCCCTGAGCAGATTGCAGTATCTTACCTTATAATTTGCAAATGTTTTGCAAACATTAATTGCTATGGTCATCTAAACCAATGTTCTCAATGATATTTTGAGCTTTAAAAAGCCACTTTGATAATTATTTGTTTTTAAAAATAATGCAAGCATTTTTGTAAATTCAATACATTGTTCAATTGACGAAGTGGAATAAAAAGTTTTATGCATCCTTTTCTGCTATCTGGATGTCCCAAAAAGACATTTAAATTTTTGACTCTATTAAAAGGATTTTTAAAAAATCAAATTGATAAACAGGAGAGCAAATTATTTATTTATATTTATCAAATTTATATACAGTGGTACCCCAGTACTCATCGTTAATTAGTTCTGGGAGGCATAATTAGCACCAAAAACAATGAGTACCGAACAATTTTTTTTCCATAAGGAATAACGTAGTGTATCAAAAGACAGCTGACACCAATAAGTTCTAGCTCGTGCGTTGAGTACCAAACAAACAATGAGTACAGGGACAAAATTTTCATGTCAAAATGCATTGAGTAACAAATTTGATGAGTTTCAAAGCAATTGAGTACCTAAGTACTGCTGTGCTGCCATCCTGTAGTTCCAGATAACTTTTGATTAAGGTGTATCTGAGAGGACCACATAATCTTTTTCACTTATCAAATGAAATTATGTCCTATTTTCTTCATTCAAATATTTGAAGTAGCCTTTAATTCTCATTTTGAGGATATAAAGTAAAAAGGACCTCTTGTCTTCCCAGAGACTATCATAAAAAGTGATGGTAATTCAGAATTGGTTTGTTAATTTATTTAAATAAAATAAAATAAAAAACAACTATGTTTGAAACCCGTCAAAAGTAAATCTCAAAAACAATATGAAAATTTTTAAAATGACTTGCCTATCTTTTGTACAATATAACTATAATATACTATGTTATACAATATATAATAACATAAACATTTGTTTCAGCTCCCTCCAAATCCAACTCTCCAAACTTCTATCCCCAATTTTCACTGAGCCTCTAAACCAAGCTCAAAGCCCTTTTAGGATACTCACCAACTTCATTGTTAATTGGGAACTCCCAAAGTTTTCCCTCCTTTGTCCACTGTATCATCTCCTCAAAACCATTCTGTGGTGAAACGTTGGATATAATGGTTTTGGCAAATTCCAGATCCCAAATTGTTGGTATTGCTACTGTGTCTAAATTGTCAATGTATTTTTTAAAAAACCAACAAAACAAGTAACAGTTTAGTAATCCAAGTTATCCACAGAAATGCTTTTCAATGGAATTGATATTTTGTGTGTGTGTGCGTGTGTGTGTCAGAATTCTCAAGATTATTAGCACTGTCAATGTTGTAGTTACAGATGATCCTTGACTTACAACCATAACCGAGTCAGAAATTTTGGTCGTTAAACAATGTGGTTGTAAAGTCAGATGTCACATGGTTGCATTGCTTACCAATCAATATCTCTTCTTTTCCCTTTTGTGATTGTTAGGGGTTAGGGTCAACTTTCCCCACTCTCCTATCTTCCTCCCCAATTTTGTGCCTTTCTGGTTACCCAACATTATGCTTGTGGAAAGGCAAGCCTCAGCACATGTGGCATGCAAACAAATGCTGGCACTTGTAGGGAATGAATGAATGCTGGTGTGCAAATGAAGGCTGTTGCTTACTGAAGTTTGCTGCCACAGAAGACAGAGCTCAGGGTGGCCAAAGGGGAACAGATAGGTGGTGTTTTGTTTTGTTTTGTTTTTTGGGGGGGGGAGGAATTGCAGTGTCCCTGTGGCTGTAAACATGAGTGGGCTACCAAAANGGGGGGGGGGGGCTGCAGTGGCCATAATGTCAGACATGGGAAGTGAGTCCATTCTTTCAGCACTGTCGCAAATGTTGAACTGTCTTTGAATGAATGATTGTCTATAAAATGCCTATAAGAATATTCTTTCCAAATCCCATTCAAACCTAACAGGCAATGCAGGTAGTCCTCAACTTATGGCCACAACTGAGCCCCAAATGTCTGTCGCTAAGTGAAACATTTGTTCAGTGAGTTCTGCTCCATTTTACGACTTTTCTTGCCACAGTTGTTAAGCGAATCATTGTTGCTGGTAAATTGGAAGCATAGTTGTTAAGTGAATCCAGTTTCTCATTGGCTTTGCTTGTTAGAAGGTTGCAATAGATCCCAGGAAACTGCAACCATCATAAATATGACTCAGTTGCCAAGTATTTGAATTTTGATGGGGGATGCTGGGATGCTCATAAATATGAAAAATGATTATAAGTTACTTTTTTCAGTGATGTTGTAACTTTGAATGGTCACTAAATGGACTGCTGTAAGTTGAGGACTCTCTGTATCTAGCTCAAGTTCCTCGTTAGTGGGAACCTAGGATGCTGCTTTAGATTAATTCAGATTATTGAACTATTTGGCTGCGTACAATCACTGAAAGCAGCTTCTCCAACCTGGAATCCTTTAATGCAAGGGTGTCAACTTCAAGGCCCAGGACCCAGATCTGGCCCACTGGGTGCTTAGATCTGGACTGCGGGGCCACCCTGGAAACAGAGAAGGACTGGCCCGCGGTACCTCTGCCAGCAAAAACAGAACTGTCCCAGCCGAAAACAGAGCTTGCGAAGGCCGCACATGCCCCCCGAGCTCTGTTTTCGCTGACAGAGGGTTGCAGGAGGCCATCACAGCCGAAAATGGAGCTCCACAGCTCGTTTTCACTGGCAAAGCACTTGGGCCACCACAGGCATCCCCTGACACGAGTGAAGTCATGTTGACCTCCCCCCAAGATCTAACACAACCCTGATGCGGCCTCAATAAAATTGTGTTTAACACCACTGCTTTAATGCATTAGCCTATATCTGTTAGACACTGCAAGGCATGAATTCTGGGAATTATAGAATTGTCAGTCCAATGGATCTAGAGGGCATCAAACTGGACAAAACTGGTTTCGGCATTCAAATGGGATTTTTTAAAAAAACATCTTATCTAGAAATGCCAGGAATTAAAAACAAATGTTTTGTATGTGAAACTTGCATTCAATTACTACAGTGAAACTTCTCCTCTGATTGAGAGCCAAATGTCTGCATTTAACATAATTTTTAACACTACTATGAAAACAGCAGATAAAATTCTCTAAGTTTTTATTGATTTACACTGTCTTGAGTATCTGGTTCCAAATTGTCCCTTGCTATTGAGCAATTAGCCTCTTCTCCAAATACACATAGGAAGTTTCTATAACATGGTTTGTAGCATGTTCAAGACTAATGCATTGAGCATAGAATAGACGTGTTTTATTCCACTCAAATTATCTTCCTGGTATGATTATAGTAACTAATTTGTGACTAACCTGTTTCGTGTGCACCCTCTGATTTAGGAGTGAAAATCTGTAGCCTTTCTCCAGAATAGAGATTCCTAAATATATATATATATATATATTAAAAATTCTGCTTTTGTTATTAAATTTAAAGGATCCAATATGAATAATTCTAAACTCTGTCATAAACAGTATTTGTCATAAATCTCAAACATATTTGTCATAAATCTCAAACATACTCCTTTGATCTGTTTTTAAACAATCATTGGCCACATATTTTTCAAGCATGTAACAATGAAGAAAATATTTGTAACTGACACACACATACACCTAAATTAAATTAATTTATAGATTTATTTGGCCACGCAACTTGTCAAAATGTAATTCTAGGTAGCGTATAATCATAGAATTAGTTTCCCATAGACACACAAAAAAATAGCACAACAACAAAAGCAAATCACATAATTGGGGCATAACTACATATGATCAGACTCCCATGATATCTTGAGGAAATATTGAGGTCTTAAAAAACTTCTTGAAGGCCAACCAGGCTAGATGGACAGTTGAATCATAAGGAGAGACCATTCCACAAGGCAGTTATTGCAGTCAAATACCATTCTCCTAGATTCCAACAGATGGCATTATTTCAGAGAAATAACCTGACAAGGAATGCTCATGGTCACATGTTGGTTGGGATGTGAACATGTGACTTTTTCAATATGAACAAAACGTTGCATTGTTAGCGGAGAACCTGAATGATTTTCAGCAAAGGTAAGACAGACTATATGGTCCAAAAAGGAGTATGGATCTAAAAATGAACATATCAAAGAGCAATATACTGAATTTAACAGGGAAATGGACTGGAAGGCTGAATCAACCTGGAGCCTGGTAAGAATCAAACTGCCGAATTGCAGGCAGCCGGCAGTCAGCAGAAGTAGCCTACAGTTAGATTTTATACACCTGCCAGACTTAATCTATTTCATTAAGCCTGATTTTTATGTCATATTCAAAATGTGACAAGTCTAATCTTCTGTACCACATCACAGTAAAGGGGGGGGGGGGNGTCATATTCAAAATGTGACAAGTCTAATCTTCTGTACCACATCACAGTAAGGGGGGGGGGGGTCCATAAGGAGAATGAATGTGGCATGCTTCAACACAGCAACATTTGGCCATCCTTGCACAGGTCGTCCTTGACTTACAACCATAGTTGAACACAAAATTTATGTGGCTAAGCCAGGCAATTGTTAAGCAAGTTGTGCCTCGTTTTGTGACTTTTTGCCATAGTTTTTAAGTGAATCACTGCACTCATTAAGTGAATCTGGCTTCCCCCATTGACTTTGCTTATCAGGAAACCAGATGGGAAGGTTACAAATGGTAATCACATGACCCTGGACAGAGCAATATCATCAATGCATGGCAATTATTGCCAAGCACCTGAATTTTGAGCATGTGACCATATATATGCTATAACAGTCATATGTGTGAAAAACAGTCAAAGGTCACTTTTTTGGGTGCTGTTGTAACTTCAAATGGTCACTAAATGAATAGTTGTAAATCAAGGATTACCTGTAATGATGTATAAATTCAGGATTTTAAAGAGATACATTCAGAAAATCATCAAGTAAAGTACCTTTTAATTCTACTGATTTCATTAATATGTGTCATATTGCCATCTTCATCTTCATCACATTCAATTTGACTGGATGCACGAAAGGCTTTTTGTTTAATAGGTTTTCTTCTAATTTTCATGCTTGCCATAATTTTGCTAAAATTAAAAATATTAGCATGTAAATATAAGCATGTACTGAAGGATGCACAGTACAGAATTTTTGTTCATGTTTGCTATTCTGGTGCAATAAAGAAACAAAAATGTATGAAAATGTAAAGAAAAATTCAATTGTGTGGATGTTCTGAAATCTTTTTTTTTTGTTTGTTTCCTTTTCCATCTTCCCCTATTTTTTTTTTAATCTAATGTTTCACAGACCAGAAACCTAGCAGCAATGACTGTATTTTCTGTGTTTGAATTGTGGTAATGGGAACCTCATAAACTAAAGAACAGTGCTAAGAATGCTTTTAAATAAACAAATAAACTCTGTACCCATCACCTTTACACAATTTACAAAATAATACAATTTGGTCTAGCCTTCTCCGGAAGATCAGCCGGAACAAGGCTATCTTCCCTATTTTCTTAGAATTCAGTTGGCATATATTGACAGTGGTCAGTGGTAACGTCTTCCCAAGCATTAGGGTGGTAACAGAAAATGCTCTGTTTAACCTTACATAATTTGTAAGTAGTAGACTGAAAAATGAGTGAAGGTAGTTACTGATGCCAGACCACAAAGTACAAGCATCTTCACTAGATTTGGCTGCTGAAGAGCAGAGAAGTTCTATTAAGGAAGGAAGGAATATGCACTTGACCGCTAACTTAAGAGGATAGGCAAACGGTGCCATTAGCAAAACTCCCAGAGTGTTTCCAAAGGAAGCATAAGTATCAGTTTTCCAGTATACAAACCTGTGGATGGTAGAACAGGAACCTGGAAGCATACTTGAAGAGACACGCAAACAATTCAACCACATTCCCAGATGAGATCCTTATATTGGGTTTTAAAAAAATAAGAAAGCAATATCGTTTAACCATAATCTTCATATTGACTATACACTCCGTCAGCTGATCTGGGGGCTCTATCTAATATTCTCAAATACCTGCTTTGAAATGTTAATAGCATTATTGCGTATTAACAACATATTGATGACATCTTATTCCATAAAATTCAATATATATTGCCTCTTCCTGTAGGTATTAAAAGGTCTTATTAGCACAAGGATCCCCTCAAAAAATCACATGTCAAGCTGTTTAACCTTTAGCTATTCAACCTTTAGCCTTCCTAATTTGTATATTTCAGAAACATTGGGTCTATGAGCATCCATAATTTTTAAGCAACTGGTCTAGGAACGTTGAGACTATAGCCCTAAACATCTGGAGAGCACCACACTGAAGAAAGCTGCTTCATTTTTTTGAGTTGTTTTAAAGGAGGCATGCTTGTCTGCATGGACTGCAGCCTTCTAGCTCAGCCTAGAAATCTGTAGGACAATAGCATGGAGAAGATGAAATTAAAAGAAAATTGGCAAACTTAAAGCACTAAGTTTTAATTGCAGAAACCATAAGTATGCAAGACTGAATATTTTCATTACTGACAGGCAGTATAATGGACTGATTTATACTGATTTGGTAAAAACAACAGTTTATTTTATCCATACAGTGGCCAGCCCTGAATTTTTTCTTCAAAATCACTCAATAGAAAGAGCAAGCAGTCTAGAATGCATTCTTTGTCCCTCTAAGCAACATGTTACTTTTGTTGCTGTGTTTTTGTGAGCCATCTGAGCTGGAATTAAACAAGATCTGTATTATGCTTTTTCAATTAATTATTATGCCAGGGCACAGTGGGATAAAAAATGTTATGAACATATACAAAATTAGTGTCTGAGTGCCATGCCATCCTTTAAATATCAACTTTAAAGATCTGGGATACTGAAGATGTATCTTGGCGCTAAATTTTATTATTTATAATAAAGTTTAAACCTTTAATGTATTTTGTGATATTACGCCATAATTTCCAATGAGAGAATACTTGTTCCACCGCCAAATTCTGTACTGTTGTAATTTCAATTCAGCAAATATTTAGTGTTTCCTATGTTTACCAAAGAAAATGATGGTGAAGATTTTATAAAGCAGAAATACCCATAGATTATTTTATATCACTGCAAAAACAGAAAGGCTTAGCTGTAATTTACTGGCAGAAAACCAAAGAAATGCAAGACTATATTCAGTTATACAGGGATACATTTATTCATTTCTTGAGAAAAATAATTTTCTGAAAGATCTGTGTGTGAAGTATTTTGTTTTATACACTAGATATTTAAATTAGAATATATATTAACCTAACTACTGTTTAATTCAACAAGGGATTATTTAATTGAAATGTAATACAGGTTAGTATTAATAGATAGACATTAAATTGAAGAACTAAATGTCTGGAAAGGATGTGCAAAAATTGTAAGTCTGAGGATCAGGAACAAATGTGGAAGATAACTATGTGATCCCAGGAAGCCTGACAGCAGCTGTACAGAGTTACTATATTTGTCCTTCATGAGCTCCAAAGCACCTTTTGAAGACTGAATCTGAAATGCTGGACAGGCCAAATATCCTCCAGCTTCAGGCTTATGGTAATTTGGTTTTGTGTAAGTTGTTCTGGAAGAAGGTAGCTGGTTCTGGAAGAAGCTGGTTCTTCTTCTAAGCTGGCACTTTGATGGATTCAGCAGGTTTAGTATGAATGCATTTCTTAAACTTCACTAATTAATCTCTCAGTTAAGCTTGGCAACATCAAAACCATTTCTAGCCAATATTGAGGGGAAAAATCCATAATATATTAATGCAAATATTTCAAAGCGCTTGTTGCTGCGCATTTGATTTTACACTCTTTTGTGAAACTTACCAAAGACAGAAGCAGAAAAATTAAGAAATACAGAAATGAAAAGATTGTCTAAGACTGCTTTAAAGCTTCTGACTCCAAATCCAAATTTGCATTTTTAAAAGAAGGCAGATACAGTGGAACCTCAGGTTGCGAACACTTCTGTTTGTGACCAAATCGGGTGACGGCCAGAATTTTTGGCAAAGTTTTGTTTCTGGTCATGAACACATCTTCAGGTGGCGACCAGACACAGCTGCAGCAATTTTCCCTGTCCCAGCGATTTTGCCTTTTTTGTCCATGCACGTGCAGACGGTCGTGCTTCCGGTCATGATCAAATCAGGTTGCGACCATAGTCCTGGAATGGATTATGGTTGCGAGCTGAGGTTCCACTTTAAAAGCAAATTATTACTATTTGTTTCTTTTCAATGTGACAGACATATTATGGGAATAGAATTATAGCTACAAACCTTAGGTCAGCCAATTTGTGAGCATTCATTTCTTCCTTGTGCTTTTTTACCAAATGCAAAAGTTCGGAAGTTGTCTTTTGTTTATCGAAAGGGAGTGAAGATGCAACAGCAGAGGCTGCTGCCTCCAATTCTGGAACATGTTGATTGCTGAAAAAAGAAATCCAAAATATAAATCCTCATTTTACATTCTTTGTTGTCCATATTTTGCTAACCTTCTGAGAACAGGCAGAAAATTAACAATGAATACAGTAGAAGAAAGCATCATCCATTTTTGTTTCAAATATTCACAGTACTAGCAATGTACAATTGACAGACAGCTTCAAGGATTTTTCTCTCCCTTATTTTTTCCAAGTTAGCTCGTGACATCCCTTGAAATAGGGAACTGTTCTCAGTAAAGGAGGACATATGTCCACTTGATTCTTTATTAGTTATGGAGAGGAAACATATACCAGGCCTTAATTTTTCCATTGAAAAATAGTTTCATAAATGTAATAATCTAGGTTAGTAATGGTTACATTAT
This sequence comes from Laticauda laticaudata, assembly GCA_004320025.1. NCBI lineage: Eukaryota > Metazoa > Chordata > Lepidosauria > Squamata > Elapidae > Laticauda > Laticauda laticaudata. Next base: position 9,159 of record BHFT01005639.1, on the reverse strand, counting down.
ACCACTTGTATAATACAGTATTAGACAACTTTAACATTTTAATTACTGTTTTTAGGTAATAACCCCTCGCAAATATTTTAAATTATTCACTCTTTTTATCAGAAAATTTTCTATTTCAAAGTGACCATTTTCCTATTCAAATTCCCTTAATTTGTATAGGAAATTTTCCAGTTCCTTTTTTTCCCTTGGGAAATTTCAATAAATATTAATAAGACCAAATCTTTGTTCTCAGGAAAGTTTGTTCTGAAAAATGAATCAAATTCAAATATATGATTTTTTAAAAAATACTTAACCCAGTCCTCTTATGACTGATCAACATCAGGCAGGNAAAAATGAATCAAATTCAAATATATGATTTTTTTAAAAATACTTAACCCAGTCCTCTTATGACTGATCAACATCAGGCAGGCTCCAGATAATGTATTTCTAAAACTGCAAAGTACTAACAGGAGCACTAATAGGATATAACAAGCATTCCAGTTATCTTCTAAGAAAAAAAACTACGCATTTGTACAAAAAGATCTATCAATAATGTTTACATGCATCTTTGCATATCCTATGTAACCTGAAGTACTCAAACTACTGTACTCCATATATTGCTAGATTCTAGCTCTCATCAATTGTAAAGCAACAGCATCTGGAGGACTTCAGATGTTATCCAGAAAACTGAAGGAGTTTTAATCTATTTTCTTCTACCCTATAATATTTTAATATCCTAGTTCATCTCATGTGCACCAGGCAGAACTCTTTCTGCATAGTTAGCTAATCAAAGTTCTCTAGTGCAGGGATCGCCAACCTTTTGGACCTCAGGGACCACCAAACTCATAATTTTAAATCCCAGGGACCACTAACCGGTTCTGGGGCATGGTCTAATTTGTGGGTGTGGCTTGATGTTCAGTGATTGGCTGGGCATGCTTGTATGTATTTATATTATTTATAATATTTATATAATATTTAGTTTTATAAAAAAAGAGCACTTTTACTCAAAATCAGGCAAATTTGTTTGCCGTGAGTCAGCACTGAATAATAGAAACTTCAATCCTAAGGGAGGTTCAGCTGTGCTTAAAAGCAGAGCCAAAGATCTAAAGATTAGCTAGAAAGCAAGAAATCCAAGCATTTCCTACTTCCTAGCTAATCTAAATCTCTTGGCACAGCAGAACAGATGATGGTCAGAAAAAAGGAAAAATAACAACTTAGCAGACAAGTTTGCCGGGTAAGGAGTGAGTGGGTGGGGAGGGTTCCCACGGGCTATGTGAGCTGAGCAGCCTTGTGTTTCTGCGCAGCCCTGGATTAATTGCTTTGGGGGGGGGGAGCTCTGTGGGTGAGATTTCTCGAGGCCACCAAAATTTTCTCATGGCCCACCAGTGGGCCACGCCCACTGGTTGGCGACCACTGCTCTAGTGGATGATCCATGATTCACAATGAAAAGGCAGAAGCCAGGACAACAGAACAAGCAAGCAGGAGAGAAGACCAGCTGGTGCTTAGAATGAAAGCAAAAAACAAAAAGTGATGTGAGAAACATTAATGCAAGGAAAAGAGACCTGGGATTGTTGAGGAACCCATATAAGGCTTTAGCTGTGGTACTGCAGAACTGGGGTAATAAACCCCAGAAACAGCAACAGGTATCCTGGTAAAGAGCCAGTTTGGTCTAGAGGTGAAGGCACCAGACTAGACGCCAGAAGACTGTGGGTTCTCGTCTGTAGCATGAAAACCAGCTGGGTGACCTTGGACCAGTCACTCTCTGCCAGCCCAACTCACCTCACAGGATTGTTGTTTTGGGGAAAAAGGAGGAAGGAGTGCCACTTATATTTACTGCCTTGAGTCATTTATAAAAACAAGAAAGATGGGATACAAATAAATAAGTATAAAATAAATAGGATTGTTTCCTCCTGGCAACTGGTTGGGTTTTTTTTCTTTGTTCCTTGCCACCACAATTTGACAGAACAATTTAAGGAGAGAACTATTGGGGACATATCCAGAGCCCACAGGTTTTGAATCCTTCATTGAGAGTGACTCCACACAAAATCAGAATCAAGAGTCTGAAGAATTTTTCCTTATTTTCACAACACAATGAATAAATCTGGTCATTTCTGAATCAGACAGAATACATACCAAGTGTCCTTTTGGCTCTTTATTATTTTTCTTTTAAATACACCATTTATTTATCATCTTCACTGCCCCTTTTTGGTATGTATCTCTTTAAACAACCACAGTATTTGTAGACAAACAGTATGAAAATATGCTTATAGCTTTACCTTTTTTCATTATCTTCCAACAATCTGCTTTTGACATTCTCCATAATCTTCTTCTTTGTACTTAGTTCTGTTTTCATTCCATGGATTAATTGTAGCAAATTTTTCTTTGCTTGTACTTCTGTTTTCTGCTCCTGATCTGGTGAAGCNTCTGTTTTCATTCCATGGATTAATTGTAGCAAATTTTTCTTTGCTTGTATTTCTGTTTTCTGCTCCTGATCTGGTGAAGCACTTGTATTGGTGCAGTTGACTTGCTCATCTTCGTTAGTGCAGAAGGCAGGGGTGGTGCTAAAGAACTTGTGTGCTTTGCTAGGAAAGATGTAGAAAGCACAAATTATACAAAGTGATTTTTAAGATTTTTACAACTTAAAATATTGTAAGAGATTATTATGAGATCATGGAGCTATGTGCAACAAGGCTCAGATATATAATACATCTAAACATTTAATGTTTTATGGCCAGTTAAGTGCAAGGGTTTTTTTTTAATGTCAAAATATCCTAATGTTAAAACATACAAAATGTGCCTTATTTCACAAAGCTGCATGTATAGTAAACTCCACCAAATTTACTCCTAATGTTTACATTTAAAAAATGCAATTCCAGGAAAAATATATGCAATATAAACATTATTAGCATCATTTAATAATCACGCCTTTCTTTTTGCGTTTTTCTATTATTTATTCAATTTTATGGCTGCCCANATTATTAGCATCATTTAATAATCACGCCTTTCTTTTTGCGTTTTTCTATTATTTATTCAATTTGTATGGCTGCCCATCTCAAACAAGTGATGCTGGATGGCAATCATAAAATTAGTTAAAATCCAAACTATGCTCATAATACCACCAAAAAAATGAAATACATAGAGCAGCCAAGAAAATGTGATAATCCATAGATGTTAAAATAATCACAAAATGGGCTCCTTCACATACTTGGGATTTCAGGCTAGGGCACATAACTAGGCTTTCAGTGCCTTAGTAAATATCTTTCTGGAGAAGAATCAATATCTTACAGATTTTGAACAAAAAATAAAACAGATGCTATTTTGCACATAAAATTGATTAGAAACAATCTTGTAAGGGTTAGAGTTTACAGAATGGGGGCTATTAGATGAGAAAATCCCAGAGATGACACTGGAGGTGGAATTAGGGATGTGTTTGACAAAGACAAGGCGGCATTCCCAAATTCCCACAATATGAATTTTGAAGAAAGAGAATTGGGCTGGATATGTTGAAGCACACTGCAGTGTTGTTAAAAAGGGGTTGCCATAAAGAAGAGTCAAGGTGTTTTCCAAAGCACCTGAGGGCAGGACAAGAAGCCATGGGTGGAAACTAATCGAGGAGAGAAGCAACTTAGACCTAAGGAGAAATTGCCTGGCAGTTAGAATAATCAATCAGTGGAATGACTTGCTTTCAGAAGTTGTGAATGCTCCAACACTGGAAGTTTTTAAGAAGAGATTGGATAACCATTTGTCTGAAGTGGTGTAGGGTTTTCTGCCCTGAGACCAGCTGGGGTTGGACTAGAAGATCTCTAAGGGTCCACTTCCAACTCTGTCGTGTACTTTCAATCAGGTGTAAAACTACTTGTTCGCTGAATCAGTGCCTGGTTCACCCAAGTACTGAACACTAATTGATTATAGTATTAGTCGAATTTGTAGCAACCCCAACCACAACCTCATATCTCTTCCTGAACTCAACCCATAAAAACTTCCCTGAGCGCAACTGAAATTAATATAAAAAAGCGTGTTTTATCTCTCATTCCCCAACCTTCGCGCTTGCCTGCTACTCCTCAAAGTACATTTGGAAAAAGAGAGAAGTCTTTTATCTTTTCACCTTCCCTATGCCCACCTTGCAGTTTGCATCTAAAATATAGCACATAAAAAATCATACATAGCAACGTCCCTACCTGCAATACTGGAATTACTTACATCTCAAACCATAACACACAAGACAAACCAATAGATCACAAACTCAAGGTTAAACCGCACCAAAACTTGATTGCCCAGGAAATACCGACTCAAGCCAAACAAGTGGTCAATGGGCTGAAATCCCTCTACCTGAGCTGTGGTTTGTTAGCCCAAACCCCAAAAACTTAACCTCATAGACTGTCTAACTCTTGACCTCACCCCCTTTCCTAAGAGGTACTTACGGGGCATGCATAAGCGCACCATTGTGCCTTTTTAACCCCGGGGGTCCCCCCCTTTGGTTCCCCTAATTTGGTTTTTCTTTTATATCTTTTTTTCTTTCTTAGTCTTTATCCCCATGTATTTCATAACAGCGTTTTTACTTAACCTATTACCTTGCAAGCCGATGACAAATGGGAAAAAAAAAAAAGAATATTAATCAGTCCTTTGAAAATTGGGCATCGAAACACACGACACTCTGACGAGGAGGAAGCCCGCTTTCTTCTCTCCAAGTACCTGTGCAAGGCCGCCCCTCGCGTCCTCTCCTGGAGCCACCGAGGCGAACCCACTGCACAGAGCCTCCCGGGCACCCTGGCGCTTCCCCCGCCACATTCTCCTAGAACGCCGCAAGGAGTCACGCTAATCTGTTCCGTAGCCACAAGTGCTTCCGCCACAAAAGTCCGACAAGGCGGTCGTGTGTCCCGCCCCCCCCATCAGTCCTCCGGAACGCGAGCGCGCGAATATGGTTCCGCAGCCAATAAAACTTGCGCTCTTTTTTTGGAAAGGGTCCTTTCTCGGTCTAAGAAGGGAGGCAAAAGGGACGCCGCCGGTTTAAATATGATACTGCAGTGCAATTGTTCGGAGGGTGGGCAAATAGGTGATTTCTACATCTTATTGGTGAGGTTTCGCCTAACACTCAAAGACCCGAAACGAACGAGATACTGTGTCTGTGTGTGTGTTGTGTGTGTGTGTACTATATATTGTGTGTGACAGGGTATGTGTGTATGTTGTGTATAATAATATATATATAATATTATATATAGTATATATATAATATATATAATATATATCATATATTATATATATATTATATATATATATATAATATACATAATATATATATATACATATATAATATATACATATACATATATATATATATTCATATAATATATATATATATATTACATCTATATATGATATATACAAATATTAATACTATATCTGAGGGAGTATATATTATATAATATATATATACACTATCATAGTATTATATATATATATACATTCTATATAATATATATATGTGTGTGTGTGTGCATGTGTGCATGTGTATATATAGTGTGTGTGTGTGTGTATATTATAAATATATATGGTGTAGTTGTGTACTGTATATGTGTGTATATATAACAAATATATATATATGTTGTGTTGATGTGTGCTGTTTTTGTGTGTGTACCCTGCATATAGAGCGAAAGGTGAACAATCAGTCTATATTGGAACATCAAAAGGGGTAGAATCCAAGAAGGGGAATTTAAATTTACCGAATGTCGAAAAAGGTATCTTTTGAGGTGTTCTCTGAGCACGCTTGTTTTCTTGCTTTTCAGACTCAGGTGAAACATGACTTGTTTTCTATTGCGTTTCATGACTCAAACGAGATAAGATCATCCGTTTGATGGTTGGTTATCTGGTAGTTTTGAAAAAGGAAAATAAAAAACAACGAAGCTCAGAAAGCTCCCAAGGCCCCCCCCCGCACGTCGATCCTGAGCTACAAACCTATTGCCCTTGCCAAAGGGTAAATTGTAAAACCCCCTCAGAAGGACTCGCCGACACTTCCCCCCCCCCCCCGCTCCCTCTAAGGCTGCAAGGCCACCGCTGGCGGCCTTTGGGCGCGGCTTTAGGAGGGGGGGGGGTCGGGCAGCCAGTCGCCAGCACCCCTCCCGCTCCGGTTCCGCTTCCAGGCCGAGTCCAGAGCCCAGTTCCTCCTCCTTGTCCGTTTCCCTGCCGCAGGGCGGGCGGGCGAGCGCCCCTTGTTATCGCAAGGTATATAGCACTGGCGCGCGTTGGGGGAAAGCGAGCCGGACCGTTCTGAGAGCAAGCAGCTTGAAGCCAGCCGAGAGACGAGCGCGAGGGCTTTCGCGGCAACTCCAGTGGAGAGAAGTCGCGATTTCAAAGAGACACCCACTGCGACACCCTCCGTCCCTCCCTCGGGGAGCTGCCCTCTTCGGTCTGGTGCCACGGATCGTTCAGTGCGAAGTCTATGTATTTCTTCTGCCTGTTTTTACAATAAGCAATCACTCGTCGTCTACTGACGGAGATTGCCATGACCGGCTCCTGCAATTTGGAAAGAGATGGCAAGTAAACGCAGCTGCCTGCAGATCTTTAAAACGGCCGAGCCTCTTCCCCGGATGAAGCTGGCCACAAGCCCGGGAAAAACAGCTTGCTTGAAAGTTTAAATTTAAAATGCAGCTGCTTTTAAAGAGCTTCAGTTGATGCTAGCGACGGGCACCTTGGCGTTGCCAAAGCAAATTTTTAAGAATAGAACCCCAAAGCGTTCCCAGCCCTGATTTAGGTTTATACATCACAAATACACCGCCATGAAATTTACCATATGCCTATATATACCTATGCCCTACATATATATATATATGTACTATATAATATATCTAGATTATTATATATATATTATGTGTGTATATATCTAGTATATGTATATTATATATATATATGTGTGGTATATATATACATATATACTATATGTGTGTGTATAATATATATGTGCTGTTTAGGCTTCCTTCGGGTATCTATCCCACGTCATTGCAGTTCTGTTAAAGTTGTAGCTCGTTGTAGTTCTGTTAAAGTTGTAAGCAACGTTTTCAGCAGAATCTCATCTGCATATCAAGGCTTCTGCTATGGATGTGCGGTCTCCACAGCTCGCTGGTTTCAAATTCAGAGCTGGTCCATTCTATGGCTAGGAGGCCTGGTCTTTGTGTTCACTACTTGGATTTGATTGATTGGTGTTTCTGGTTTCTTCTGCTGTTGTTTTGTAAGCCTTTTATTGGCTTATGGCAACACTCTGTTCCTGTTTTGAGCTTTCAGTGCAGCTTGGCTCGTGTGAAAGGACGGCTGCTATTCATAGCAAGGCCTAGGTTTCACCTGAGTGCCTGGTGTGAAAAGCCACAAAACAGACAGAAAAACCAGAAACACCAACAATCAAACTCCAAAGTCCATGTGAACCACAACCTAGACTCTTAGCCAATCAGAATAGACCAGCCTCGAATTTGAAACCAGAAGCTGTGAGACCACATTCCATACAGAAGCCTGCCACCTGATGATGCAGATGAGATTCTGCTGAAACGTTGCTACAACTTTAACAGAACTACAATGAGCACAACTTTAACAGAACTCAATACGTGGATAAAATACACCGAAGCGTAAGCTAAACAGCACAAAGTATACAGATATATATGATATACACAATAACACATAAATTTACCATATGCCTACATACACACATATATACACACATACATGAATATTAGTTCATTTGTATCCCAACTTTATTGTAATGTAGAGTAACTCAAGGCTGTTGAATTATACTTGTACTACTCTGAGAATTGTCATTGTTACCCCCCAGCTGCCTTTGATTACCTAAAGCAACTAGAATCATAATCTTCTGTTGTCTAGTTTGGGATGCCTTAAACCAACTTTACAGGTAGTCCTGACTTATAACAGTTCATTTAGTGACCGTTCAAATTACAATGGTACTAAAAAAGGGACATGATCTTTTTTTCACACTTACAACCATGCAGCATCCCCTGTACATGAGCAAAGTTTCATATGCTTTTTGCAAACTGATTCTATTTATGACAGTTGCAGTGTCCGAGTTCATGTGTTCCCTTTTTGCAAACCTTCTAAACAAGCCAAGTCATGGAAAAGCAGATTACTAACAAACCATGTTACTACTTACTGGCAGTGATCACTAAAACAACTGTTGCAAGAGAAGGGTCATGAAATTGGAACAAAGCTCATTCAACAAATGGCTCACTTTAGCAACAGAATGTTGGCTCAACTGTACTAATTTCCTTTGCCCTTTTCGAGTTTATACATATCAGATGACAAAACCTTGAAATTTTGGAGATGTGTGTAAAATGTTCAAATTGATAAATTAAGAACTGAATAAAGGACTCAAAGCATATATCCAAATTAATATAGTGTTACATTGTTAACACCTTAAACAGCAATTTCGCAATCCTGGTGATCATCGGTTTTATGTGCTGTGGTGATTATAATACAAAGATAAAATGTTTGATAGATAAGCTAATATTTTAAATGTTTCTTTTGTTAGCTGCTGTGTTTGGCCAAAATTCACTCAATTGTTACATCCTCTAAACCCCCACTCCTTTAACCTCAAACTAAGATCTGTAAGGGGATGCATAAGTGCACCATCACGCCCCCCACATCACTGTCCTATTGTGCCGCCATTTTTATTCATACCTATGTTCCTGTATTCTTAGTCAATGTTCTATACTTATATCTATGACCTTGTAAGCAATGACAAATCAAAATAAAGAAATAAAATAAAATAAAACATTCTGATCCCTCCATACGGTATCACTGGTAGTTGACTATTTTTTGTTCAAATGCCAAATTTCTAGAGCCGTTGGGCGAGAAGTGGCAGAGAGTAGAACTAAAGATACATGTTGATTTTGCATTGATACCTCACCATTAAGTCAATTAAAACTGGTTTTATAACAATTGGTGTGTTACTGAATTGCCATCAATTTTCTGCGTAACATCTTGAGAAGACCCTATTTAGTTAGCTTAGTGATGGGATCTTGTCTTAGTATTTATATATTTAATGATTATTGTATCATCATTACAATATTGTAACTGTTCTTGCTAGTTCTAGACTGGCTTACAATAAATACAAATGCCCACATTATAAAGATTATATAGTATTTATTTATACCTTTATTAGGCAATGTTCAACGGTAAGGCTTC
>BHFT01005638.1:0-11291 GCA_004320025.1 Laticauda laticaudata | reverse complement strand
GGGGAAAAAAGACCCTTCTTTAGAAAGAGAAACTATCTGACCCCATTTAAACTCATTGATTTTGATGACAGCTTTTTATCTCATGTGGGTTTGAGAGAAGCATTGGGTCTTTATTTCCAAATATTGGGTGCCAACTGGTATTTCTGGCATCTGAACTCTTCGCCCTCGCCTGGAAGTTCAGACTATGGAATAAAAAAGGGAGGTTTCCATCTTCCTGCATCTCTCTGTCCTGAAACCAGCATTTCATAGGGAAAAAAAATCTAGGTGCAGCCTTTGCTGGTATTGTTTTTCTTTCCCATTCTCAACCCTCCTATTGAGAGCCTGGTGAATTGAACAGCCTGCTAACTGTTTTGTGACCTTTTAGTCCTTTCAATAAAGTTATTAATACCTTGAATAATTCTTGATTCCCATTATAGCCATTTTCTCCCAGGACAGAATTAGAGGGGAGAAACTCTTACTCGTGGCAAGTTCATTTGCCACATAAAGAGGTACTGAGGTTCCCCAGCTACAACTTGGAGACTGGACTAATTATGGAATGAAACATCTATTTAAGAAAGCAATGAACAATTCTTAACAAACAATATAAGCCATCCTGGTATATAAGCATACAAATAACACTCACCCACGATGGCTGGGCAGTCCAGATGTAGTAAAAAGTAAATCAAGAGTTGGGGACTGCACACATATTTGCCACATTCCTAAAATACTTCCATATTGTGGTCTATTGCCACTGAAATAAACTATAAAATCCACCCAAATTTCATTGAATTGTGTCTCTCGCCTACGATGGATTTTGCACTTTTTTTTTTCTGATGTAGCATTCAAAGAGGCTTTACTTATCCTCTTTTTGACTGTTCTGTTACCCAGGGTTGAGTCATTGCTATTCTAACGGCTAAAGTTAAGTATTATAATACATTTTTTTTCATTTTAATATTAGCCTACCTCTATTTGAGAACTTCCTATTTATTTTCATTCTTTTAAGAAAATTTCCCGCCATCATCAAANAAAATTTCCCACCATCATCAAACAGGAATGCTCCTGGGCTCTTTGCAGGGGCTCCTTCAGCACTCAGAATGAGCCCCCTTGGATGAGCGAGGGTAGCCCAGGTCACCTTTTATGACACAATGGGCTATGAAGTCACAATCCTTGACCCAGCTGTGCAAAGATGCCAGGAGTGCCCCTTTGGCAGTTGTGGACCTCTCAGGAGGAAGGGGTTGCAAGCCAAAAGGGAGACACCGAGAGTCTTGGGCAAAGCCTGTGGAATAAAACATCAAACATAGAAAACATGGGGTGTGAAAAATGGAGGGAAGGCCCTGCAATCTCCCAGGAGAACTGAGCACACAGAACTTCCTCCAAGTGCTAAATGACTTAGGGGGGGATGAAGGGGGGTGTTGGAAGGAAGGAAGGAGGGAGGGAGAGAGGGAGGAGAAAACAAACGGAAGGGAAGAGATGTTTAACGGGCTTACTATCTGGGAACCATGAAGACTGCAGGAGTTTGTTGCAGGCACTAGAGATGACCTTTGAATATCTCTNGCACTAGAGATGACCTTCGAATATCTCTCTGTCCAAGGTTAAAAGGATCAAGTGGATCTCTCAGCTCCCTCTCAATCCACCATCTCCCCTCCTCCTGCTTTCTATCCTGGATACCCTCGCCCACTCCTGCAATAAAACTGATTCACTTCCCTGTGAGATTTATTTCAGGAGGTGGGACATTGGAGGCAGACAGGGTTGCTGGGAAGGAGACATGCTGTCCGGTCCAGAATTGGGGGAAAGATTGGATTCCAAAGCCTTTTTGGTCCAGAGGTATTAAAATAGAACAAAACAGAACAGAACAGAATACAATCCCTTTATTGTCATTGCATTCCATGAATACAAAGAAATTTGAAACCTACTCCAGCACAGTGCCCCAAACACCACATCAACAATCACACTACAGAGATAATAATAATAATAATAATAATAATAATAATAATAATAATAATAATAATAAGATGAGATGATGAATGATGATGTGAAATGATGATGATAGATGATGATGATGATAGGATAAATAATTTAACAATGCACTGTTTGAATCAGGACAATACTGCTTGGAAAAGAAACTGTTTCTCAGTCTATTAGTCCTCATTTTAAGACACCTATAATGTCTCCCTGATGGTAACAGTTTGAAACAGTGAATATCCAGGATGAGAACGGTTTGGAGATTTTTAGTGCTCTAGAGAGGATTCTGGTCTTCACAATCTCTTCCAAAAGGAAAGAGAGCAACCAATGATTTTTGTGTGTGTTTATAACTCTCTGGAATCTTCTTATCCACTGCAGACACAGCACACACACCTTACACAGTAGGCCAAATGCTCTCGATGTAGAATGGTAAAAGAGAACCAGCCACTTTCACCCACGACACTCTTTTCTAGCAGCCTCAGAAAGTGCAGGCTGTTGGGCTTTTTTTGCAGTGGCATAGTGTGAACGACACAAGTAAGGTTGTCAGAAATATGAGTTCCTAGAAATTTAAGATATGAACTCTTTCCACACAGTCTCCATTGATAAAACTGACTCTCTCCCCCAGAGAGGTTTCCTGAGGGGGCTGCACCCCATTGTGGAACTTTAGCATTACCTTTAAATAAATAAGAGAAAAAGCTGGATGATATGTTTTTTTTAAGTTTAAGCAGCAAATGCAATAGATGAAAGCATTTTAATTATAGTTTTGTCTAATTTCCTGAAGAAACTCAAATGAAAACCATAAAAAGCGTAACTATTAAGAGCTAAATTGGAGGCCTAGAAAGCTGCATTAGATTAACAGCCTGGTTTGGAACTGGGTTAACCTTGGACTCGGTGGCGTAAAGGCTGGAATCGTATTTATGCTTTTGAGGCTGCTGTGAATGAGATACAAATGGAGTAAATCCATGAGCTCCTTACAGGCAGAACTTGGACAAAGGCAGGAGGTTTAAAGAGTTTCATCTTCCCCACCCAGGTCCATTACAGGCAGTCCTCCACTTATGGCCGCATCTTTAATAATGCTTCCAAGTTATAACAGCCTCAGACAAAGTGACTTACAACCTGTACTCGCACTAACAACCGTCGCAACTTCCCTGGGATCACCTGATCCCAATGTGTGACTTTTTTTTTTTGTCAATTTCAGGCATTGGGGAAGCCAGAGTTGCTGAACCACAGCCTGATTCACTTAATAACTGTGTGATTTGCTTAATGACAGGGGTGATTCACTTAACAACCTTTGAGAACTCTGTGCAGTGAAATTTCATTTTAATCTATATCGATTAATCTATAGTTAAAGTGACAAATAAGTTTATTCTATTCTATATTCCATTCTTATTCTATTTTATTCTTATTCTGTTCTGTTCTATTCTATATTCTGTTCTATTTTATTCTATTCAATTCTATATTCTATTCTATTCTAACAGTCAAGATGGAGGCCCGGAAACTTCGTCATGGCAACGGGGTATATTTTTTATCAGCTGGGACCTTTTGCTGCTTCTTTGGGCTGATCCACTTGGACAGGGGGATCCTGGGCAGGCAGAGAGTCATTGGAACATGCCAATTTCTGAAATCCTGGGGGGTCATTCTTGACCTTCCTGGGGGCTGGTGAGGGAGCAGCCCAGGAAATGGGGGGGGTTGTGTCTGAGCCTTCATGGAAGGAAGGAGCCTTCCTCTCGAACTCCATACCTGCTTCTTGTCCAATGGGATCTTCGCCATGCTTTTATGGCCAGAAGTGCCTGCAGGATGGAGAGTCTTTCACTGCCCCTCCCCTTCTGGATGCCTCCTGGAGGCCAAAAGACTGGCCACCCTCCTCTCTGTGGAAGTCAGACTAGCCAGCAGATCCAGGGAAGGGCTGGAGGGCAGAGGGGACTTAAAACATTGCCGTTGGCACTGCAAATTCCCTCCCAGTTCTTGGACTCCTCCAGCCATTGCTCGGCTGAGGTCACAGCAGGGCCATGGTGACTGAGAATTAGGATAGAAAGTGCCAGATAGACTCAACAAAGCTCTCCACTGCAACAGACCTTCAGACACAGGTTGTGGCCTCACACACACAGTCCTAAATGGGGCCCTTATGTGGCATCAGGAAGGAACATGGCATCAACCTCACAACCCACATCCTATGGGGGGGGGCTAGCTGTTGTCACTGGTGGCAGATGGAAGATTGTGAATCCCACTTCTGACACCAGTTTCTGTGGAATCAAATGCAGGACCCAAAACCACAATAATCAAAGCTCGGTGTTTATTATTTATTCAGTCTCCACTGGAGAAATTTCCCTCCAGAAAACATCAGGACAGATTCCCACAGACAAAAGGATGCACTAATGTTTATACATTTGGGGAAAGGAGAACAAAATGATCACCATCAATATTAATATCTAATAGATGATATATAACTGAGAATATTCATAATTAGCACACCTCAAGGTACCTTCATGCCCACCTGCTGTTGCCCGCCTCAAGAAAGAGATAGTGTCTAAATAAAAGGTTGCATGTGCATTAAATCTTCATTTCTATCTGGGTAATACAGTCTCATTCCTCCAACAAATTGCTTTCCTCACATTCTTCCAGACACTTTTTATTTATTTCAATAAAAATTGTTGCTCCACTCATATATAGCTTGGAGCTGAAATTCCTCTGTCTCATGTCTCCACATTTCTAAGCTGCTCCTTTGTGTTCAGCTCTGGCCTCAGAAGGATAATGTAGCACTGGGGATTGAAGATGCAGCCCAGCAGCACAGCACTGGAGGCCAGATGAGAAGACCTTGCCACAGCCACCATGTATTTCCCTTTGTGCTCAGGTAGGTGGCACAAAAGTCACCCAGACACTGCCAGAAAGACCAGCATGCTGAAGGTGATCAGCTTGGCTTCGTTGAAGCCCCAGGCAGATTCCTGGCCAGCGAAAGCCACCGTGAAGCAGTGGCAGCCAGGAAGCCCATGTACTGAGGGTGATGTAGAACATGACAACGGCCCCTTCGTTGCATTGCAGGATGATCTCTCCAGGCTGGGAGTGGAGGTCAGAGTCAGGAAGGGGGAGAAGACTCCCAGCCAGATGGAGCAGAGAGAACTTGGACACCAGAAGAAAGACAGATGATGGAGTTGGCCAAACTCTTCCCAACCACTCTTTCATTGTTTCTGATTTGTGGCCAGGAAGGCCAGCACCATCCGTGATGTTTTGGCCAGAGAGAAGAAATGGCAACTGAAAGATTGCTGAAGACTGTTTCGGAGAAGCAGGTGGCTTTCCTTGGTTGACAATGAAGAGAGAAAGAAGACAAGAAGCAAAGCAGGATGGGAACCAGAGATGTAGGAGAGTCCCGGTTGTTGGCTTGACAGGGAGTTTCTCGGTACTTAATGAAGAGGACTAAAACAAGGCCTGTAGTGAGGAAAGAAGAGTTAGGGCAAAAGAACCAGGATGTGCCCAGGTGTTCTTCATAAGTCAGGAAGTTATAACTTTGGAACATTGGATTCTTTCCTCATTTGGATATTATCATCCGGACACTTAGGTGCATTTTTCAGTATCTGAGAAAAGAAAAAGAAAAACAAAACATTGTATTGATATCTCACTATGAGAGGAGAGAGGAGCGGAGGGAGAGCAAGAGTGAGGGAGGGAAGGAGAAAGAAGAGAGAAAGAAAGAGAAAACAAGCTGAAAAATATTCAAAAGCATCTTATATCTGATCCTTCAAGAAGATCATTTGCTTTATGGTGGGTGTTGACCCATAGAATTGATTGCTTGATATAACTTGTTATGTGTTAATCTTAGGGAATGACATAATGTCAGTATTCTTCAGATGAGAAAAGCAAAATGGATATACAGAAAAATTTCAAACAATTCAGGTGTTCCCTAGAAAGGTTGAGAAATTATCTTCCCCTAAGATGCCTAAAGCTTTGCCCAATCTGCTTGACCGTCCAATCTCTTCTTAATCTCTCCTTCCAAGATCTTTTGGTTAATTCTTCCCATTTAAATATGAAATTGTGCACTTGGAAAATAAAGAAGGAAAGAGTTAAGCTTCAAAGTGTTTTTTTCATATGTTAGCATTCACAAAAATCTCTAGCTAAGTCCATTTCACCAGGGCCTTCTGTCCTCTGGTGTCACCCACCTTCCTGAGTGGAGAAGGTCCCCTTCGGACAAGGAACGCAGTCGCAGCAGCAAACTGGCTCTCCTTCTCGAGCCCTTTGGCAAATCCAGGGAGGACAACTTTCTACCACATCTGGACTGAGGCAAGGACTAAGGAGAAAAAGGAAGAATGGCAAAGAAAATATGTTAGGATCTCCATCCATGGAAAACGAAGTAGATATGGACGTCATCCAAGTAGCCTCTGGTCTTCACTCAGGAACATATGATACCTCTGACTAGTTTCAAATGGTTGTAGGAGATACAAAAAACAATTACTGGTAGATGTTTCATATAATTCCTAAAGTTTTGCTTCTGGAATATCACATGACAAGAAAGGACTTTTCTACTTAATAAAGTCTATAGGATTGGAATTGAAAAAAGATTTAAACATTAAGTGATAACCAGTCAGTTCCTCCTCATGACCCTCATTAATGTGCATTCTTCCATTCTTCATATTTCCATATTTTTTAAATCTATTCATATTAAAATTTGCATTTATTTATTCTAAATTTAATAAATGCTTCAATTTAATATGAATAGATAATCGTATTTTAAAATGATGGGTATATGAAGAATGGAGAAAGGTATATTAATACTATTTATTCTAAATTTGAGATTTATTATTTTTTTACTGTATCAGATTTATTAAAATAGAGATAAACTGTGGAGGAAAGAAACCTCTGACCAATAAATTCTCTAAAGGTTTCTCCGGGATTATATAAAACATTGAAAATCCACTTGAAAATGATCTCCAACTTAACATACAAAGGAGAATTTCCTTTCAAATTACAACTATCAATTTTAAAGGAGATGTTTATATGTATATTTATCTGTTCGATTGTGCAGTGCTGCTGAAACAAGAATAAAATGGACTTTTTAGTTTCTAGAATTGTCGTGAGATGAGATGGAGGGGAGGTCATGAGAACAGCCCCTCAGAAGGGGATCTTTTCCTGAAATAAATGGGACATGAGTCCTGTGCCAGAAGATGGTATTTCTAAATCCATCTAGAGATCCTATAAAAGGTCATTTCTCTGAAGAACTACAGCTAGGTGACAGCAACTGGCATGGAAAGAAAGACCCATATTTAGTGTCTATGGAGATTCTCAGTCATTCAGGTACCTTTTCAAGAGACAACGGAGCTTCCTTGTTTTCTTTGAAGATGTTTTGCTTTTTGGGTGAGAAGTGAAACATCTTCAAAGAAAAACCAAAAAGACCAATTGTCTCTTGAAAAAACATCTTTGCAACCCACATTTATTATTACTTCAATTTGGAATCTCCTTTTCACCCAGAGAGGCTAAAGGTAACAGACCACCAAGAAAAATTGTGGCATTCAAGGGGTTTTCAGAGCTCTCTTCCAAGCCAAAGGCCCAACATAAATCTTTCAGATTTCCCCTCAATACANACACACTCTATTCTAAGTCACCCAGAGTCACTCTGGACAGGGAGGCAGGCAGCAAGCAAGTTTGGAGAAGCTGAATTCTATTTGCAAAGATTCTTTTCCATGAGGACCCACAAGATCTCTTTATTTAAAGATTAACAAAGTTGTAAGGGATCTTGTTGGTCATCTAGTCCAACCCCCCACCGCTGCCCAAGCAGGACACCGTACAACATATCTGATAGATAGCAGTCCAGTCTCTTCTTGGAAGCTTCCAGTGATGAAGCTTCCACAACTTCCAAAGGCAACTTCTGTTCCCTTGGTTGACTGTTCTCCCTGTCAGAACATTTCTCCTTATTTTGAGATTGAATCTCTCCTTGTTCAGTTTCCATCCATTATTATTTCTTATCTGGCCTTCGGATGGTTCAGAAAATAGTATGACCTCCTCTTCTCTGGGGCAGCCCCTCAAATATTGGAAGACTGCTATGCTATCTCCCTTGGTCCTTCTCTTCCCTTGACTAGCCATGTGCAGTTCCTGTAACGTTCTTCATATGTTTTATAGTGTGGTGACAAAAACTGGATGCAGTACTCTACATGTGGCTTTACTAAGGCTTTATAGAGTGGTATTAGTACCTCCCTTGATCTTGATTCTATCCCTCTGTTAATGCAGTATAGGATTGCATTAGCTTTTTTTGGCTGCCACCATATACTGCTGGGTCATATTTAGCTGGTTGTCCACTAAGACTCCAAGATCCCTCTCACAGTTACTGCTATTGAGCCTGATTTCACCCTGTCTATATGTGTACTTTTGGTTTTTCTTGCCTAAGTGTAGGACTTTACTTTTCTATACATTGAATTTCATTTTGTTAGATAGAGCCCAGCGTTCAAGTCTGTCAAGATCTATCTGGATCTTCAGCCTATCTTCTAGGGTGTTAGCTATTCCTGCCAGCTTAGTATCATCTGCATATTTGTAAACTTAATTGGATTCAGTCCAAACTTGAACTCATTTGCTTGTCAACAGAGTTGCCTTCTTTAATATTTGAAGACAAGGAATAAGTAAACTTGAGGCTATCAGCACCACAGTCCCCAGCACTCGATGGCTCTATCCCCAGGTGTATGGACATAATAAATATGGAAGAGACACAAAAGGACCATCATCTATGCCCTGAAGAATCCTCATCCTGGATCCCAGGTTTTCTGAATTAGTTTAGAACATTGTTCCATCTCACAGCATCCGAAGGACACTTTCTTCATTACTACTGAAGCCTCCCAAGCAGTATCAGGAAACCTTAATTCCCCACCACATTCAATTCTCAGTGAAGGTCACCCACGCTGGTAATTAGGTTTAGCCCAGTGAAAATGGTTCCTAAAGCTTTGGAAAACAGAGAAAATCACCAATATTTCACACACTTTATTGTGCAACTTTAGCCTTGAAAGAACATCTTGGTTGACATTAAGTCTTCCTCTTTCAAAAGTCCCTGGGATCTGAAAGATGTGATCCACATTGGGGATAATCCTCCAGGTCCTGATGTTCAGATCTGCCACTACATCTCCATTTTGGTCCAAGTACAGTTTCCTCGCAGAGGAAAATTTGTAAAATTTGTACTCAAACAAATTTCACTGTTCCTCATTGAATTGGGGAGATATGAACAAAAATTAATCCCTGTTTATCTATTCTTCAATATATTCATTAATACAGGCAGATTGAATTGATAAATCATGATGTTTTGAAACATGATTTATTCCAATCCTTAGAAAAAGCTACTTAGCTCACTTTTTAAAAAATCCTAGCTTCAACAAGACATTAAAAAGAAAAGAAAGTGCATTAAAAAGGATTTAGTCCTTTTTAATGCACTCTTTTTAAATATTTTTTAATATCTTGTTTCTTTTGCTTTTTTTAATGTTTTGGTGGTTTGTTTTTGAACTTTCTTCAAAATAAAATGAAGTGAAAAGAAAAACATTCCCAGCTTCCAGGAAAAAAAAATATAATTTCTCAATGATGAAAGGTATATAAATTAAATCCAGTAGAAAAATATCTGAAAAATACATTTCGCAATTTGGACTTAATAAACGAAAGTATCTCATATAAGAGCAGATGGATGAGAACTCTATCATGGAGATTTATCATCAAGGCTTCATTTGTACTTGTTGATATTATTAATGTATATTCATCATTGATTGTAATAAATTGGTGGCAGTAACTAATTTATTAGATGAATAATCATATAATTAACCTGATAATTACAGGGAGAAAAAGTAAAAATCAGGAGGGGTCTGGAGCACCTTTTCCAACTGACACAATCTCTTGGTTGGAGAAGGGAGGATACAGCCCTCTTCCCATCACTGACACACATTACACACGAGCGCAAGATCTGCTCACTATTATTCCAGAGTGTCAGACATGAAAACATGAATTCAGTGACAAGAGAGGAGAGTCTGCCTGAATGAGAGGAAACACATCCTAAAAAGTGGAATTGTTTTTAGAGCTGAGCCAGTGAATGAGAGGTCAGTCTCCTCTTCTCTGGTTGATTGGGATTCCTGCAGAGAGGATGGTTTAGGTTGGATAATCTCAGGGGCTCCCTCAGATTTATGAAGGTAAGAAATCTACAAAATCTAATCATAAACCCATAAAGATAGCAATTTATTTAAAATGCACCCATCTTTTTTAAAATTAGCAGTTTTTAATCTCAGAATACTGTATATCTGTCATGGCACTCTCTCTTAGGAACATAATCCTCTGACATGAATGATTAAATTGGCCAAAGCTATTGCCCTCAGAAGGTTCTTCTGCATGTCCTTTGGGTACTTTCAAAAAAGTTACTAACTTTGAGGGATCCTTGTTATCAGGACCTCTTACCTGCCATGGCTGCAGCCTCCAATCCTCCAGCCTCTCTTGGACCTCCTTGCTTTTCCTCCTCCTCAATCTGGAGGAAGAGGCAGCATCCAGAGCCTGGGCCAGAGTCTGAATGATACTGTACAAATGGGCATAATTTGCAATTCCCACCCTGTTCCTTTTCTGCTGGGTGTCCAGTGGGGCTTTCTGGGTGCATCTTTGGTGGCCTTTGACAGAAAAGACGTGCTTGGAAAGGGAACAGTGGAAATAATGATCTTCAACCTGGGGTTCCAAAAATAAATTGGGTTCAAATGATATCTGCTTAGATTTCCTCTCCACACCAAATGTCCAAATACGACGGATAAATTTGAGGAGTTTGTGCCTTCTAATTGTGAAATGGCCCAAGACTGTCAGTGTTGTGTTCGCGAAGAATGAGACTTGAGACCAGCGTAACTTCAGCTTTTTTATTTAGTTCTTAAATTCCATCTGAGCCAGGAGCCATGGCAGCCCCTTTTTTATAGCAAGGCTGCTCGCGGCTTGCGGCCAATGACGGCTCCTTGATTCTCCCACCGCTAAAGTGGCCAATCATAGGCTATTTTTTTGGCCAATCATAGTCGAGTAGAACACCAATCAGATTCAAGTGTTTGTGGACCAATGGGAATAGAGTATTTGGAGCATGCTAATATGTAACACCCATCCCCTCTTGGTTTGGTCCTACATTATGTAGTCACATAAGTAGGCGGAGCTTTTATGTTGTCTAATTGACCTACGCAGTTTAGTCGTGCTGTTGTCTTCGGCGGGTTCGGTCAGGATTGCTGTTTCTCCCGTCTTTCTCTGTGGAACCTCCTGGAAGGTGGAGGCAGCCATGCCGCTCCCGCCTGGCCTTCCCAGGCTGGTAGATCGGCTCGGCTGCTCCCTTCCGGAGTGGCTTCTTGGTCTTCTTGTGCCTCCTGTTCCTCTTCGCCGAAGTCTTCTTC
>BHFT01005637.1:0-21404 GCA_004320025.1 Laticauda laticaudata | reverse complement strand
TCCGTTCCTTTCCGTTGTTGTCCGCTCTCTTTATGCAAATTCAGGGCACTTTTGAGAGCGGATAACAATGGATGGAATATTTTCTCGTCTGCTGTGTCCTTTTTACATACTTTTTGCATCCATCGGCCTATGTGACAGGCCCTTAATCACTTGGAATTAAGGCCAGATCAAGATAGTGGAAATAAAATGCAACCAAACCTAATTTCCTTTTTATTATGTTGATTGGTTATGTGCCGAGAAGTCAGTGTTGACTCTGAACAACTACATAAAGAGATTTTTCCCATAACTACCTGTTCCTAACTTTACTTTTCAAGTCTTCCAGTGGTGCATTCATCTCTACTGTAACTGAATCCATCCACCTTATTTAGTTTTCTTGCTTAATGGAAATTTTATTCTCCTGACAACTCCCTGAGCTTCTTCCAAATCATATTTCAATGATTCCTCTCTGGACAAATTTAGAGAGGGAAGCAAAAGACAAATATAATGATTCCACTTTCAATTCCATTAGCAAAACCTTCAATCAATGGACCAATATGAGATGACTTTTACTTCAGAACAAAAACTTTCCCAAAAGAGAGATTTGAGAGGTGTTATTTACCTTGACAATACTGTTTAGATTCTGAGAAAGAGTGCATCAGAAGATGGAAAGTTAAATGGAACTAAGCTGACATATGGCAAACTAAGGACAAACACTTCTGAGGGACCAGATTATTTTGAAAGTCAGCTCCAGATGGATGTGGGCCAAAATGGGAAGTGGCAGCTAACCTTCATGCTGGCTTCTTCTTGTGAAATTAAGATAAATGCTTTGCTTCCCTTGGTGATCAGCCAACTAATGTACATAATCCTGCTGTTATTTCTAATGGAAGGACAGAGGGATATAATTGAACATAATTAAGGAAAATTATCAAATGGTTAGATTTTGTGTTACAATATAGGATTTACTAAAATGGATCAGAATCATCAGGTCAGAAATATTCAAAAATATGAAAAATGAACTCAAACTAATATGTATAGTTATAGCAACAGAAAGCTCAGAACAGAACAATTTCTAAATGAGAGGGGGAAAGGGGTCTGACCTCACAGATTTCAAATTATCTCTTATTATCATCCAATTCTAATGACTGAAATACATTAAAATTCAAACTTGCAAATGTAATTTACACCCTTTTGACCTTGTAAAGCTTAAAGGAATCTATAATCAATTGGAATTCTTTAAAGAAAAGTTGACATTAAAGATTTTTTAAAAATGCATGCTTATCAAATCTAATAGAGTTATTAAGGAAGATTCTATCACCAATGGATTAGGATAAAGAAAAAGGATTGTAAGACATACTGTATATGTCTAGACTGTTGATAGAGAATGGAGGATAGATGGATGGACAGACAGATGATAGATAATTTCATACAAGAATAAAAGGTCTTCTTGAGTCAAAAAAGCTTCTATAGGAAATGAATAGTTAACGTTCAATCAAAAGTTATAATTACTGCATTCCACATTCAGTGCCCTAATTCTTAAATATTACTGGAAATATAGTTAAAAAATAATTGGGTAATATCTAACAGTAATATCTAATATGTAGGTGGGTTTTTTTCACACATTGGAAATTCCCCTTATAATATTTACATACCTCTGAAAGGTTTTCTCCACATGCCTCAAATCTCTTGAGAAATCATGGATATGCCAATTAGACCTTCAGATAAGAGATTGCCAATGTCACCATTGGAGACAATCTATTCTTACATTGGGAGAAAGAAATGACCAAAAATAATCAGTGAATCCCTACATAGTTACAAGCAAACTAAGTCCAACCCCACTTGAGTGTCACTGACTCTAACTCTGAGCAGATGCTGACCATTAATTGAGCAGATTCCTGTGAAAAAGCTTTTAGCAGTATTACAGTTTAATTGAACCTTCACATGGGAATATTGTGCCTGACAATTATATACATTTCTTGAATAAGAAAAGCAATAAGGAGAATATACTTTTTTATGATTGACTAATTTAAACTCATTTTATTATAGTTTTAACATGCTAGTCACATAAAGAGCAAGTAAATAGTCTTTGTGTGTGTATGTGCACACATACATAGTTTCATGAAAAATAAATTAATCCCCAGATATTAAATAATACATTGCCAGGAAATTATACCTCATAAAGAAAATATTTCTCAACTTGCATTGATAGAAACTTGGAAACAAAGTAATTTAGGTAGGTTTTTTAAAGATAACTTGTGACTAAAAAAAAAATAATTTGAATGCAGATCTTCTTTTGGATTGGTAACATTTGGATATAACCCAAAGTGTAATAATATTGATATTTATCAAAAGTTGGACTATGTTCCTTGTACAATATTAAATTCTTGATCAAAACCAGAATCAAAGGCTGATTAAACTCAGCCAGGTAACCTTTTGCATCATTGCTGTCTTATAAATAACCACACAAGACTACAATCCTTTGAGTTATTTGAAACCCAAGAATTATATTGAAATATAAGAGCTGATGAGAAGCATGATGAATTGCCAGTTGCTGTCATCTATCTAAAACTAGGCAGGATAAGATGCATGGCCAGTAATTTCAGCTTGCAGTTCGAGAGGTCAGATATAACCCTCAAAGAAATATCTCCATGGAATATTAACAATAGGATCTCCTAGTAAGAATACAATTGTCCTTCATTTGCAAACTGGAATGCAACTATTTTAATGAGCTGTGACAGATTTCTACTCAGCTTGAAAGAAAAGACTAAAAACTAAATGCAATCATGGGATCAAGTGTTAGCACTAAGGAGACAGTACCTGACTGAAATATCACCATCATCATCTTAGCCATTGTCTCTCTACTGCAGGATAAAGGCATCTTCCACATGTTTCCAACCAATACTTTTTTTTTGCCAATTGGGCCCACAATACTTGTTGATACTTGTTGTCAACCCATCTTGTTTTATATCTCTTGCATGGATGCTTTTTATCCAGTGGGATCCAGTCTATAACTACCTTGGCAGGAGGGAAACATGGACACTAAATAGTCAAGACCTTGTTGAGGATCCAAGCTTTGTCAAGGACCTTGGAGTATTCACCTCATATGATCTAAGTGCTAGAGCCCACTGTAGCTACATAGACAAAAAGGCATTAAGAGTTGTTAATCTAATCCTACGTAGCTTCTTCTCTGAAAATATCACACTACTAACTAGAGCATACAAAACATTTGCTAGACCTGTACTTGAATACAGCTGCTCAGTCTGGAACCCATGTCATGTATCTGATATTAACACAATTGAAGAAGTCCAGAAATATTTCACAAGAAGAGTTCTCCACTCCTCTACTCATTGCAGAATACCTTATGCCACCAGANCTCTGACTCTGTGGTTTCTTCCCCAAACCACAAAAACTTTAACCTTAGACTGTCTACTATTGACCTCACCCCCTTCCTAAGAGGCCTGTAGGGAGTGTGCATAAGTGCACCAATCGTGTTTACTGTCCCTGTCCTATTGTTTTTTATTTTTCTTATAAGTATCTATCTCATGTATTCAAAACTATATTTATTCTTATACCTGTATCTTGTAAGCAATTGACAAATCAAATAAAATGTAAAAAAATGTAAATGTAAACATTTGATACTTAAGCTATGAGTGGTACAAAAAGAAATATAAAGATAAATTCTCAGCATTACAAGACAAGTTAGAAAAACCTGCACATGGATTGAAGAACAAACAAAAGCATATGTAAAATAATTGAGATGGAAATGGGTTGGTCACCTAGCAAGAAGGGATGATGGCAAGTAGACCAAGACAGTCATTACGCACTTCTCTCACCACAATTACTTTTCCAAGGCAGATGAGACTTCTGTTGGGATTGTCAGAAAACTGAAGTAGCTCTACAGTCACCAAAGAAAAACTTTTACTGTAGTCATGCAACCTTCACAAATGATGCGGATGCTTTTATGCTTTAAGAGAAGTGTTCCGCTGGTCCTAATATGTTTTGCAGAGGCTCTTTCTTAGGCTATAGAAAGAAACCTGATTTTAATTGTGAACTGAGGGAATGACAAGACATTATGAAAGAAATTTCACTAGATTCAAAGTCTGCACACTGCAGGATGTTTTATTATTTGGGCACTGACATCATCATACAAATGACATAACTTAACCCATCTGTGACTTTTGCAAAACAATTTTCTGTACACATATGGTGTAAATTGCCACATAAATCTGATTGGCTACATACAAAATCCATTTTTTCCAAATATGTATGTTCATCTATGTATTGTATGGGTGAATAAGCTTACAATTGTTAAGTGGTGTAAAAATACATACTAATACATACTGATGACAGCCAATGGCTTCCAAAAAAACAAAATCACCAACCTGATCCACAAAAACACACCAAGACATAAGATATATATATGTATATACAAGAAACTATGGAACCAGCTGCTTCTTGCCCTACATCAGCGGTACTACCACAGATAAACTCAGTAAGATACTGACACGAGGCATCAATCAAGCCTGCCTTAAAAACAGACAAAAAACTAGCAGCCATCCGAGAAACCCGCAAAGAAAAATTGACCTGGATAACCAAGGCATATAACGAAATCTTGTTACATCAAATGCCCGGGCCAACTACATTGGACAGGACACATAGAAAATAAGTACCCGCCAAATGAACACTGCATAAATGCAGTAAAAAAGCTGTATATCACACACCCTCCTCACTAGACCAACACATGAAAACCCCCAGGTCAACAAACAATCAACTTCAAATGGCACTAAAACCCTAGCCACTATAGAAAACCCCAGCCACAGAATCATCAGAGAATTAATAGGAGGATTGTTAAAAAAGAGAGACAAATGACTAACGAAAGAATTTATACAGTCAGATAACTGTCAATCACTTGGAAACTGCACTCTCAACATAGAAAAGATCTTCGCACGCCACGAAACAAACGACCTGAGCACAGACAGACTCCGCTTTGACTGCTCCACTCAACACCCCAACAGCAACAGACAAACTCGCTCTGATGCTCCAACTCAAACACCCCCACCAGGCACCCAGGCACTGAGCACAGACAGACTCGCCTTTGCTGCCTCCAACTCAAACACCCCACACCTACACAGACAGACTCCATCTGATACCTCACTTCAAAACACCCCCCACCAGGCACGCCAGGTGAAACCCAGCTTGCTAAATGAATACGCTAGCATTGCTAATAAGGAGCAGAGGCCGTCCTTTCAATCGGAGGCAAGACTGGCACTGAAAGCCTCCAACAACAAGAACAAGATGTTGCCAGCCAATCAAAGCCAAAACAGACAGAAGAAACCAGCAAAAACCAATATATATATGGCTGTTTAGCTTCCTCGGTATTTCCCCACGTCATGTAGTGCTGGTTAAAGTTTGTAGCACGTTCAGCTGAATCTCATCTGCCATTCAATCAGGCTTCTGTGGCGATGAGATTCTGCTGAAACATTGCTACAACTTACCAGCACTACAAATGACGTGGATAATACCCGAAGGAAAGCTAAACAGCACAACATGTAAGTACGTGAAAGCCCCCCCTTTAAAATTTTTATTAATAATTAAATAATATATATATACTATATATTTTATATATTGTTTTTTTTTAAGCTCTTGCCAGGTACTTACATTTGTGGCTGTTTAGCTCCTTCGGGCATTATCCACGTCATGTTTTACCAGAACTACAAATGACGTGGGATAATACCCGAAGGAAGCTAAACAGCACATATAATATATATATATATATATACTATATATATTATATATATATATATATATTATATATATATATATATATAATATATATAGTATATATATAGACTTCCAATTTTCGTGGGAGAAAACCCGAATAACCAAAGATCCGACATACAAATACCCGCGAAAACCAATCAGAAAACATAATATAATATATATATTCTTTGCTTATTATGGCTTTCCTCCGCGCGTAACAATTTGGAAGATTTTGGCGACGTTTCTGAGAATATCTCATTCGTTCATCTTCAGGCCTGTCGCTCTTCGGCCATGTGCCTCTCATTGTAATGTGAGCTTGTAGCTGTTTTTTCTTTTTTAAACTGCCAGTCGGGGTGGTGACTTGACTGGGCTGGGGGCTTGGCTGTGTTCTGATTGGCTGGGGTGTGTTCTGCATTGGTTGGGGGCCTGGTGTGATTGATTGGTTGGGGGTTGGCTGTGGTTCCCGATTGGCTGAGGGTGTGTTCTGTTTAGGTGGGGGCTTGGCTGTGGTGGTAGCATCTTGTGTGTCACTCGTGGGTGTTGGTGTCCGGTGTCATTCTTCATGTTAGGTATTCGTTGTTAATGAGGGTGGTTTCCCAAATGGTTGGTAGGAGGGAGCGCTCATCTCTTTTATTCATGTGTGTGGGCATTTTTTCCTATCTCTATGGCTTCTCTGATTATTTCGTTGTTGAAGTGTTCGGTTTTGGGCGAATCGTTTATAGTAATTTTTAAATCAGTCTCATGTCCTGTGGCTTTGAAGTGTTGGATCCAGGGAAGAGGTTGGTTCTTCTTTTTTGTTGAGTTTCTCTGTTTTCTTCAATGCGTGCACTAATTCTTCTGTTGGTTTTGCCAATGTATGTGCGTTGCAGGCGTTGCAAGGGATTTCATATACTCTTGGTTTTTCTAACTTGATTTGTCTTTAGGGTTCTTAGGATGGTGGCATATTTTTCTGTTGTTGCAGAATGTGTTCTTAATGTTGTGTTTTTGGAGGATCTTGCTGATTTTGTTCTGTAGTGCCTTTATATCATGGGAGGAGGGTTTGACATTCCTCCTTGTTCTCTATCTTGGTTTTTGGTTAGGGTTTGTTTTTGGATTTAGGTGGGTAATTTTTTTCTTTCTTTGGAATCCATTGGCTACATTCCGGGAGAGTATGCAGTTGGTTTTTAGTGTTGTTTCATCAGCTACAGCAACTTTTGTTCTGGAGATGAGTTTTTGGCTACGGGAATTGATCTGTGCCTGGGTGGCGGGTGTGGAGAGTGCACTCGTAGATAGCGGTTTGTAATGTGTTTTTCGATAGATGGTGTTCCTTAGGGGAGCCATTGGGAGTTTTTGTATCTAATGACTCAGGAAGGTAAGTTATTGTTACTTCTGTTTCCATGGTGAATTGTATTTTGGGGTTAAGCGTTGAGGTTTGGGAGGCAATTGTGTTAGTTTTTCTTTCCCGTGTGGCCTAGAATTATGAGGTGTCATCTACGTATTGGCCTGAGTTTGGTTTGTGATCAAATATTTTTCTAGAACTTGTGTTTCAAAGTGTTCCATTAGAGGTTTGCGCTGAACAGGTGAGAGGGTGATCCATGGGTGCTTCTTCTATTTGTTTGTAATTTTGTCATTGGTAGGTGAAGTATGTATTGGATAGGCAGTGGTGGTCAGATTAGGATATCTTGGGGGGTTTGTATTTGTTTTGGATGCTGTTAAGGCCTTCTTTTATAGGCACTTGGGTGAAGAGGGATATGACATGAAGCTCACTAGTAGGTCACTGGGTTGTAAGTTTGGTTTCTTTATGATTCGATGAACTGGAAATGAGTTTCTTACATGTGAGTTATGATTATGCATAGGGCTGTAGTTTTGTTTTGGCGGAAAAAGATTTGGCTAGGTTTTTGTAGAGGTGGGTGAGCCTATGGAGGCTGACTACTGGTCTAAGTGGATTCCTTCTTCTGTGTATCTTGGGGAGACCAAATAAAGCTTAGGGCATCTGGAATGATTTTCTCTGGGTATGATTCCTCTTGCTGGATTCTTTCGCTGGATGGGGGAGGCTTTCTATTTTGGATCTGGTGGTTTTTTCTAGGTAGGTGGGTGGGGTCCTGTGTTTTAGAGGTTTTGTATGTGGGGTCTTGGAGTAGGTTGGTAACTTGGTTTGGTAGTCAGCACAAGTTTCATAACCACAGTTGGGCATTGCCTGTGTCCTGCTGGTAGGATTAATGTGTTGGTGTCTCTGTTCAGTTAAGTAGTGCAGTTTGTTCTTCTTTGGATAAGTTGCCTTTCGGGTGTTTCTGGGCAGAGGATTGTTTGGTGATTTCGAGTCTGATTCTGTTAGCATCACTCAGGGTTGGTTTTGGTCAGCTTGGTTTCACTCCACATATAATGTTTTCTTCTGTGGGGATGTTTTTGGGACGTGACAGCAAAGTTGACTCCTTTCGAAGGACATTGGTTTCGGCTTTGGTGAGGATCTTGTCTGAGATGTTTGTGCACCTGTTTGTTTCATCGTGTGGATGTGAGGGGGGAGGAGGAGTTTTGTTTTTCTGGCATTGTTGTAAGTCTTTTGAAGTTTGTTGGTGTGTGTGTCTGCTTGATGGGTGGTCTGTGTTCGGCTCTCCAACAGCAAGTTGTTTGGATTTTGGTCCCAAAGTGCGGGTGAATCCTGTTTGCTGAGTCTGAGTGAAGTGTGAGGAGATCTTTGTTGATTGATCTAGGAGGAATCTTTTTGTGTGAAGTTCATTTCGATTAGGGCCAATTTTGTTTTTTTTAGGCATGCGTTTGGTGGTTGCTGTGTTGGCGTGGAAATTTTCAATGGGAAGCTATGGGGGATTAAATTTTGATCTCGGCAAGTTTGCGATTAGGAATGGAAGAGGTAGGTATGCTTTTTAAAATTGTAAAGCAATGTTCAGCAGAATCTCATCTGCCCTCATCAGGCTTTTCTGTATAGAGTTTGTATGTGGGTCAGGCTATCACAGCCGTTTGGTTTTTTGTGAATAGCCTGACCACATAAAACTCAAGTCAACAGAAGCCTGATGATGGCAGTAGATTCTGCTGAAACGTTGCTAAAACTTTAAAGCACTACCAATACGTGGGATAATACCTGAAGGAAGCTGAACAGCACATACACACACACACACACACACACACACACATCTATATATTGCCTGTCATATCAAAGCAATAAAATGAAATAAAAATAGTTCCTTTCATATGTAACAGTTAAACTACATTTCTGAAAGAGGCAAGAAATGGTACAAGCTAATTGTGACTTTTACCTACAAATAGAGCAACCTTTCAAAAATATAACAGATATTATCTTCGATTATCAAACCTAATTAATATAACCTTTATGGAGTGACAATATTATATTTAACCATTACCTTATTTATTAGCCTTTGGTGAATCATTCTCACCAATCTGCCATATGTGGCAGTCTTCAATTCCTACCCAGTCTGAAAAGTAGAAGGTGATGGGATGAGACTATTGTCAGATTTCATCATTTAAAATGCCCCAATCAAAATTAATATGTCAGCGGAGGGGGAAATTAATTTAAAAACTGGTCATGGGCTATGCACACAGTAATTGACACTTCATAACACAATAAATCAAAATTGCCCTATCTCCATTTAAACTTTGCCTGTCTGTACAGATAGTACTCATTTAGTAACCATAATTGAGACTAGCTACTCAGTTGTTAAGCAATACATCTGTTAAGTGAAACCATGATTCTGCTGATGCTCTTATTTCAGATTTTTCTTTCCTTACAGACCTGCAAAGGTCATAAATACAGGAACAGGTTATAAGCTTACTTTTTGTCATCACAACTGCAAATGTTTGTTCAATGAGGCAGTTGTTAAACAAGGACTGTCTTTGAATGCATTTCTCATGAGTCTAGACTGCAATAATTTAAATGGAGATTGGCAATTCTAGAAGAACATGCTGAACATGTATATCTGTATCAGCATAATATCTGTATTTACTGTAAATGATGTATCACCTATTAATGGTGACTTAACATATGGCTTTGAATATAGATAGTAATAATATACAGTGATAGCTTATTTTTCATTATGTTCGTTATGTTCATTATCATTCCCCATCCTGCCCTGTATTTCAGGACAATAGTACTGAAATATAGATTTACTAGTGGTTTGATAGCTAGATTAGTTTAAGAGTCTGTAATTAGGCCTAAAACTGTGCATCTAGATCAAATATTCTGGAGTAACTATCTCTGAATCTTGTATGGCAGGAAGTTTTACTGATGTTAAACTGGATTTTATTATATATGGTTTGAATTCATACCTCATATGTTCAGTTTCTAAAAAGAAAATCCAAGCCATTTTAAATGAATTGGTATATTTTATTAACATTTTATGAAACTGAATTGTCATTGTATGATTTCATTTTTCATTGGTACCAGTGGTGGGATTCAAATTATTTTTACTACTGGTTTTATGGGCATGGCTTGGTGGGTGTGGAAGGGGAAGGATATTGTAAAATCTCCAGTCAGAGGTGGTATTTGCCGGTTCTCTGAACTACTCAAAATTTCCACTACCNTCTCCAGTCAGAGGTGGTATTTGCCGGTTCTCTGAACTACTCAAAATTTCCACTACCGGTTTTCCAGAACTGGTCAGAACCTGCTGAATACCATCTCTGATTGGTACATACTTAGTGTTTGGGATTTTAAAATGTAGGGCATAATAGTCTTTTAGGAGACTATTATTTTACAATAGTTCATTTAGTGACTGTTTGAAATTACAACAGCACTGAAAAAAGTGATTTATGACCATTTTCACACTTATGACCATTGCAGCATCCCCATGGTCACATGATGAAAATTTGGATGCTTGACGACTGGTTCATATTTTTGATGGTTGGGGTGTTCCGGTGTCATGTGATCAACTTTTTGTGACCTTCTGACAAGCAAAGTCAATGGGGAAGCCAGATACACTTTCCAAACCATTACTAATTTAACAACTGCAATGATTCACTTAAGAAATGGGGCAAGAAAAGTTGTAAAATAGGGCAAAACTCATGTAACAAATTTATCACTCAGCAATATGAATTTGGGCTCCATTGTGGTCATAAGTCAAGGACTACCTGTATCTGAAACTGATTTACAATTTGAAAAGTCTACAGGAAGAAACACAATTTAAACTCAAGAAAGCACTAGTGATCTTTTTCACTTGTGTATTTATCCCAAGGTAGTGTGATGACCTGGGAAGCAGCACACACATAATAAATTCCCAAATGTAAATAAATTTCCTTTAATGCCTCCAACTTGGCCTCACTGTTCAATTGTTCGCAGTTGGAGATTAAATTCTTTCTAAAATAATCTCCAAAAGAAAGAAATACAGTCCAAACTCAAAGAACAAATAACGAAGAAATAAAAAACCAAAACAAACCGCACTAAAGGAATTTCCATGACAGACCAGGATAATTAATTACAAACTTCAAGAAGATAACAAGGCACAGTCCGTTGGAAGAACACCAACCAAGATAAACCTCAACTAGAAATAAAACATGCTTTGCTTCTAACAACACTGTATTTTAAATGTCCTTCCTTTATACTATTCCCCCCAGCTTCAGCCAATGAGAGGGATCATGGCCGCTTTCTCTCCTGTAAGCCACATTGTTCCCTTCTCTATTCCTTCCTGCATGCCCTAGGATGAAGAGGGGATGGGCCTGGGTCTTCCTCTGACTGCCCAGCCAGCCTCTGACATTCCCCAGACTCCTCCACAACCTCCAGAGCAACACTTCCACTTCCTGTCAGCTGTTCCTCCTGTCCCTCGGAGTCAGTCTCCAACAGGGGCATGACAGGTAGTCAACTTAAAGGCCAGAAAAGGAAAGAGTAACATAAGTCAATGATAGTGTCATCTCTTGACATATCTTTTCTATAGTCTTTGAGACTTAAAACCTAAAAATAATAGCTTAGGAACCTGTCAAGCAGTTGCCAAGGTCATTTCTCTATGACCTGATCCAACAGTGGTATCCAGAAATAATTGAATCCAATTGACCTTGTCTGTAAAGGAGGATAAAAATTGTTGACAGCAAGCTTAGAACTTTTCCAGCTATGTGCCTACAACATTGCATGGAACAGATGTTACACAGTATGGAAGATATCATTGGTTCATTCTGCGTAAACCTAGCTGCATTTACTGCTTTTTAGTGGGACTTCAAATGGATCTGACAAAGGACCCACTCGGTGTTCAATCTGATTCACTGCAAAAGTTCTCCATTCACACTCCAATCCCATACTTATCTTCTGTTGTTCTCAGTTTTCTGAGAACAGTTTGAGCTCTACTACAGGGAAGAAGAAGGCACTTAAGAATAATAGTACGAACCAATTAAGTTATTTTTTTTGTCCCACTGATTGACCAGATATTCTACATGATTGCTGACACACAGCAATTTCCCCAAACTTATTTTAAAAAAGGTCTGTCAAGTATCTGCAAAAGACTGTTTGTCCACGAAGGGTTTATGGCAGCAAATGTTTTTAATCTCTGAATATTGGATGCTTAAAAGAGGCACAGAATGCTCAAAATGCAACAGACATTTCAGTGTTGGAAAGTACCCTGAGATTCAGAACCCCATTCCTCAATGAACAGTATGATAAGCAAAATTGAATGGAAAGCTTCTGTTTGGTCTCTGCAGCAAAGGGGAGAAAAAACAACTGGAATGCTTCCCAGTAATGTTGCTTTTTCTGCTAATGCCAGAAGACAGTGTAAATATAATTCAGGAATAAACCCCATTCTCACATCTGCAATTTGTTCCATATTTCTGGAATGGAACTCATAGCTTCCATGTTAGTCACAACACATGACAAATTAATAATAAGTTTCAATAGAAAAGCAGAATCAAACTGGACTAGACAGGAACATACCGAATGGATATCTCACAGACTTAAATTAAGGTTTTATGTTTACAGCATTATATTAGGGTTTAAATGAATTGGTTGGATTGTGCCTATCTTTCCAGAAAGTGCAGTCTCAGAAAATTATTAGGAAAAGAAAAAAGAAAGCTGACTTCTGAAATTTTATGCATCTATGATTCAAGGTTTTGTTTTCTTTACAGACACTTTAATAGGAAGAGTAATTCAGTATCTATAATAAACAAGTATATTCAGGTAGTGGAATGCACTGCTGAAGCTGGTAGGCTCTCAAGTCGATCCCTTAAAGTTCACAGAAAGTTTATTTCTGATGATAATTGAATTTAGGACAATTAAATGTTTCCAAAGTTCTGTTATTTAAATCACTAAAACAATGTCCTGAATGTACACACACATAGCACCCAAATAAGCTTCAAGTTGAACATGATCCTTGGAATAAAATTGGGATGATATACACAACTTCACTTCCTTCCAGCACTGACAATGTTACCTAGTTGGATAATGAAATATTTGCAAGAAAACAACTAAGATCAGAAAGCACCAAAGACCCCATGGTTCAAACTTGAGTTATGAATGTTCTCTTCTATTGAATGGTAGCATTTTCCTTTTTAGTTGTATAATGATAAGGAGTATTTACTGTATGTAGATCTGAAACAGAATTTGACTCCTCATGATACTGTTGGGATAAACATGTTTTCTCAGCACTCACTGATGTACTCAGCAGACCAGGGGTGGGATTCTACCGATTCGGCCAAGTTCAGACGAATAGGTTCACTCCATCAGTTAGCTGTTGGGCCCATCTGCCGGCCCCAGCTCGAGTCTATGCTTTGTATCCTGGTTTTCAAGCTCAGCTGATTCGCACAGCACAACAGATTGTCACACATCAGCTGTTTAACATAGAGAGATTGCTGGAGAAGATCAGTAGCAAATGCCCTGCGCGCATGCAAAGCAAAGCACACGCTCACCGAACCGGTGTAGTATTGTTACACTGGTTGAATTGCACCCTTGCAGCAGACTCACTCAAAAAAGTTTTTATTTAAATCTATTATTACAATACAAATAGCTATCAGCCGCATAGCAAACATCTCCACGTAATCACAACATTAATTATTTCATCTTTTTATGTACAATATTGAAGACAATTTTAAATCAGGTGAGGTAGATCCACTTTTTACGCTGTATGTGGTACAAAGACCAAAGATTGTCTTCGCAAAACATGGAAGATTCAGAGCCTGGAGAAAATGAGGAAACCACCTCAGACAGTAAATTTTGGGTGAACCAAAAGAACAGTAATTATTTATTCATATCATTATTGTAATTTATTAGCTGGACAGTGTGTTGGGATTCTCTCTCTGGACGCCAGAATATTCTTCCTTGCTCCAATATTTGGCTGCAATGGGACCGCAATGTTAAATTTGTCCTCAAAGTCAATTGCTATTGTTAAAACACACCATGTTTGAAAGCCTCATATCACATCTTTTCTTTTATTGCACATGAATATAAGCAGGAAATATTAATGCAGTAAATTTTCTCTGTGACCAGGCAATGAGAACAATTTTTAGACTCCAGCTTCCTTTCATTAGATCTCCATCATTGCAAACTCTTACTGTCCCTTTTGTCTCTCCCTTTGTTCAATAAAATCAATTTCCCAGTAAAAAAGAACACGAAATACTGGGGGAGAAACATTTGTGATTGTACTTCAAACAAAACTCTGTAGTACTTTGAACTAAACTTTATTTTATACATAGGTCTGTAGCAGTTGCTTTCACTGCTTCACTTGGATGCTCTGAAGATGAACTGTTTTTTCTACAGGTTGCCATGCAAAGGAAAATTGGAATTGCATAATAAATTGTTGGCTGTAAGAAGACACTTCAAGGGCAATCACTATTTCATCAGTATTTAAAATAAGATAAATAGACTGCTTGTAGCCAAAGCTTTCTCTATGCATTATTTAAGCTCTATTGTCTTCTCCAAGGAAAACCAAAGCAGAACATAATATCAAAAGCAACAAGAACAACCATAAGACTTAATAGGAAGAGTTCCATAATATTTTACATACAGTGGCTATGTAACTCAGAATTTCCTAATAAATATTGTTTCTTCCCCAAACCCCAAAAACTTTAACCTTAGACTGTCTGCTATTGACCTCACCCCTTTCCTAAGAGGTCTGTAGGGGGCATGCATAAATGCACCAACGTGCCTACCGTCCCTGTCCTATTGTTTCTTTTTATTTTTCTTATATGTATCCATTTCATATATTCATAATTATGTTTATACTTATACCTATTATCTTGTAAGTGATTGACAAATCAAATAAATAAATAAACATTATTCAACTCTCTTCTTCTATGAGTTCATATTAGGGTGGGTTTTTCTTTTTAGCATTATACCTCCCAATAGTATGTCTTCTTCTTTCCCCATATTACATCTTCTTTTGCAATTTAGTTTCCAGTTTATATTTTGCATAATTAATGATCTAGCATATACTAGATCTAATGGTCTAGAAATGGTTATCCATAAAATCTAATGTGTGTCAACTTAGAAATTATTCCTTTGCATGTAGTGTGGCTTACTCTCAGCCAAATGTCATCTAACTAAATGCCCTCCAAAAAGTTTCTTTTTTAATTGGTACCTTTTAGAAACCATGACAAATACAGAATAATTTTATTTCTGAGCTATTTCTAAACAAGAATGTTGCACTGAATCTCCCCAAACGACTTTAATCTGCATAGAGAAGAATCATCCAGAAAAACATATTTTAGATAACCTGAATCCAAATATTTTAGGTAGGCTTAATATTAGAGCTCCTTTTGGAAGATAGTATTCCCTTCCAGAATGGAAAGAACTATCACTTCCTTAAAAATTAGGACTTTGCAAATAATGTATTCAGCTTGATTCAGCTTTGTATTATTTGTCATCCAGGTTATAAGTCAAACATTGCAGTCATATCAGCAGCCTCATTTTTAATAAATACCCAGTATCATAAAGCCCACCCTCCTAGTTCTAATACAAAGTTTCACAAATTAAACTTTTAAACATTTAATATCAGTCTTTTTATAGTGAATGTCAATTTTTATTGGATGTTCAACTTACCTCTACAGATAGGAACTGGAAAGTCCCAGGATGCTGTATTTACTGAACTGGCTATACAGGTAAGTTGGGGATGACCATCCAATATATAGCCCGTCACGCAATTATATCGGATTTTGTCACCAACATCAAATCGTGTTCCAGATAAAATACCTTTGGACGGAGTTCCAGGATTTCCACAAGAACTGCTCTGTAACTCTATGAAAGAAACAAAGAAAAGAAAAGAACAAGAAAAGAATTACAACTAGAGCTCATAGTTCACAACTTAACACTGCTGTTTAAAGTGGTCTTATGTACCAGCCAATACCCAACCAATTATCACTTTCCCAATATATTACATACTATTCCTTTCTGTTGTGTTTCTATTAGCTTGCATTCCAAATGTTGCTGCAGTTTGTGTTTCATTAAAGATCCACATTTATTTATATTTATTAATAAAAAAAATAAATTCATTTTTATAAGTATGTATTTCATTTTCAGTAACTTTCTAAAATAATACCCAAATTTTCTCTTCGTTTTCAGTATATATTGTATTCAGTATATTTTGTATTCAGCTTTAATAGATGTACACTTTTTTTAAAAAAAAGTACACATTCTTACATGAAATTATGACTGGAAAAAGAATTTCTATTTGATTTGCCCTCTAGAAACACAACAGTCATCAGAATACTCTGAGAATTACATAGAAAGTTACATAGAGTTCTAGCCTAATATCTGACTCAAGCAGGAGACCCTATATTATTCATATTACAGCTCTCTCATTTTTCTCTATTAACTCATTTGAAATTTTTGAATTATTAGAATTTTCCCAATTGTTCCTCCTGCCCTGCCTATTGAGCAAAGCCTGGACCTTAGCTCATTGTCTTATTGATTTAAAGTTGCTTTCATAACCTTCCCTTTTAGTTTATTACTATTTTAAGTTAACATCTCTGTTTTAAAACTTGGAAGAGAGGAAAATTATTCCAGATTTTGCATGCATCAGATTTGCATGTTCAATAAGAAGAGCAATACACATTGCATAGTATTTGAATATTTAATCTTATTACCAAGTCTTGCCATTGTGAATGATACTTTTTCCCCTTTTCATGAAAAGCAGTTTTAAATCATAATGAGAATGAGGAATGGTCAATTTTATGGTATGTGGTTAGAATAAGACAAACTACCATATTAAAATTTACACTTCTCTTTAAAAATAAAATTCTTTCTATTCAAAGATCAGGTTAGTTAAGGCCAGACAAAATGTTATAGATATATTAACTTTGATGTGAAAATAGTCTAGAATATCAAAAAATGCACAATGATTAACACAATTCTCTGAACTACAAGTCTGAAGAAAGAGAAAATCATACCTAGGTATTTTTTTCCTTTAAGACCTAAAACTTACATTCATTTTTTAAAAAACTTGAAATGAATGTACTTATTGCTTTTCAAGATTCTTTTTTGTGAAAAAAGCATCTTTTCTGAGATTTCTGAATGCAGTTCAAAATGGATTTCCCCCATATTTTATTATTTTATACATGGCCCTTGATAACATGATAAAGGAGAACATGGAGCTGAATTAGATAGCGCTAAACTGCCCAAGCATACAAAAAATTATCTTGCTTAAGCAATAGCATTTGTTCTTCAAATATGAATTTCCATAACGAATAAAATGAAGAATATTAACCAGATTTATACTTCTAACCAATTATTTTTCACCTGAGATGCAATTCTAGCCACAAGAACAAATCATTAGACCCAATCCATTAATTAAAGCTATTTACAAGAGACTTTGAATGTACTGTAAATTGCAATTGCATCTAGTAATTGTAGTAATTTATCCCACACAAACTCATCAATCCATTCTTTTACTTCATTAGACACTATGAGCAATTAAAGCATGACTAACTCTTGAAATAATATTTTTTGTTCCTTTCAGTAAATAAATATTTATCTTTTTATAAGTGCTGCAGAAAAGCTGTCCTTTAGGAAAATCCTCGTGGCAGTCCAAATTGTGTATAATGCAAACAAACTCCTAAGTGTTTTCATTTAAGCTGCTGCATTATTATTATGTATGCAATGTTTTGAAATCACAGTTTCCTGTTCTAGTGGCTTTCATACACATGGTGGTGCCCTTCATACATATCCAGTTCTTCCCACCAAAAATTAAAATGTCACAATGTATTGCCATAGTGTATGTGCAGATCCAAGCAATATGGTCTTTGACAGATGGAAATTTTGTCAATGCAGATTCTCTAAGTGTCATCCAGCATTTATATCTCATCCAGAATTATTATTTTCCTTTTCAATAGCAAGGATGTTGTTTGTGTTGCTGTCTGATAACATAACCGAATAACAGAGTTGGAAGGGCTCTTGAAGCCCCCTCTGAATTCGGCTGTCCAATCTCTTCTTAAAAACCTGCAGTGGTAGAGCACAACTTCTGAAGGCAAGCTGTTCCACTAGTTAATTGTTCTCACTGTTAAGTTAGTTAATGACTGCTTCTCTCCATGATTAGTTTCCATACAATAGTTCTTATCTTACCTTCTGATAGTTTCGAAAAATGGTTTCCTCCCTCATCTTTGTGGCTGCCAGTCAATAATTAGAACACTATTACCATGTCATCTCCAGTCCTTCATTTCATTAAACTAGACATACTCAATTCCAGCAACTGTTCTTCATATGTTTTAACCTCCTCTAATCTTTTTTGTTGCTCTTTCCTGAACTCTTTCCAGAGTCTCAACATCTGTTTTATATTGTGATGATCAAATATAACATATACCTCATTTTAAAACTTGTGTGCCTGAGGAAGGCTACAAACTAGGGTTATGTTCTTTTTCAGGAAACATAAATATTAATGGCTGTTAAAATTTTGTCCGTATGTTCCATTAAAAAAATCGTGACAGACAAGTTATATTTATTTCACCAGGATTTGTGCTTATTTTTAAATAATATTTCCATTGGTTGAAATGTCTTTTTAAGATTATTTTAGTAAGATTTTACTAAGATACTAAACTTTGATGTGCTGGGAAACTTCAACCCAAGAAAGATTTTTCATTTTCCTCCTTCACGCTTTAAAAAAAAGAAGCAAGAAATCTAAAATTCTCCCTAGGAATGTATTGGAATTTTAGAACATAGATTATGAATTGAATTAAATGATTTTTTTTCAGGTTAAGAGTCATTCTCAAAATAATGTTTGAAGCAGTTTTCCTTGAAACTGCAATATTTATTTAAGAAATACTATATACAAATAAATTTCATTTATAGTACTATGTGCTTATTTTTGAGTAAAGTGAGTTCAATGAGTTTCCTGGTTTTTTCCAGATATGGCTGAGGTTTTTTGTCTTTCAATCTACTTTTTCTAAGAGGTTGATTGGAAAATTGATCAATTAAATCTGAAGACTGATTCTCTTTAATTGTCATAAAATGAGAAGATTCTCCATAATTATGTTTTAATCTGGATTAGAAGAGGATCCCCTCATCATTTCAAATAAAGTCAATAATGGCAAGACAGGGCAAAATAAGAAACAATAGATGGAAAGTAATCAAGGAGAGAAGCCTAGAACTAAGGAAAAACATCCTAACAGTGAGAACAATTAAGCAGTGGAACATCTTGCATTCAGAAATTGTGGGTACTCCATCACTGGATACTTTTAAGAAGATACTGGGCAGCCACTTGTCTGGAATGGTATTGGGCCTCCTGCTTGAGTAAGGGGTTGGACAGAAAGATGAACAAGGTCCCTTCCAACTCTGTTATTTTGTTTTTTATGTTGAAATTAAACTTCCTTCAACTATGAAGTAATAAAACTCTAAGAGCAAATTGCTCATAAAATATTTCTAGTAAGCTTTTTCATTTCATATTCCATTCTTGTTCTGCATGGAGAAATCTTTCTAATGTTAATAGGAGTTTTGTGCACTAAAACTTAGAGAAAAATATGCTCTGGAGAGTTCTCCTTACCAGAAATAGGAAATGTTTTGAGAATATTTAATTAACAAAATTCCACTATTTGTAAATATTAATTAAAACCATTTAAATTAAATACTTCTCACAATTCATAATATTTTGATACAAACAACCTATGAAGAGGAACATTTTTACTTGGGGACATTTTGATTAAAAATCTGACCCAAGTAAATATTTCAGCCCACCTTTCTTCTGTGTATTGTGAATGGAAATTGTATGTGTAGACAGCTGCTTTCTCTTCTTTACATGAAAAAAAATTAGTATCAGAAATAAAACAGTACTGAATCTTATCAATAATTCAAAAGTAGTCCTGTAAGCATAGAAGACAACAAAGTATGCATAATTTACCTTATGGTAAAGACTGCAACGACGACACTGTTAAAGCCAATCTCTTTAACACATTCTTTGGCTCAGTATTTGTAAACAGCAATGGATCATGCCCAGTTATTTCCTAGTTGAACCACAGAAAACTACAATGATCTAATACATATCAATTTTACAGAAGACAATGTTGAAAAAGCACTACACAATCTACTAAAACCATCTCTATCCTATTTGGCACCGGACAGAATAATGTACCTACTTCTTAAAAAGGCTATCCACTGCCATAGCCGAAACCTCTAAGCATAATCTTTGAAAATTTTCAGGACAGTCACTTACCAAAACTATGGTCACAAGTCCTGTCATCCCCACTTCAAAAAGGGAGACGCCAGCCTAGTTTGAAAAATATAGACGATCTCTTTATGTTGCGTCACCTGTAAGTCATGGAATCAATTATTAACATCATTTTCTCCACTTAGAGCAATACAACTTACTCTCTAATAAACAATTGGTTTAGGAAAAAAACTATCCTGCATCTGCAAACTCTTTACACTGCCAAAAGGCATATGGACTACACAACTCAATCAGACAAAGCATTAGATGCAATCTACATAGACTTCTTAAAGCTTTGATTCAGTGTTACATGACAAACTACTTCCTAAAAATAAAATCTTATGGTATCTCTGGACAACCCTGCATAACTGCGCATAGAACGCATTCCTGTCAAACAAGACAGCAATGTCGTCAAAAATTTCTTATCAAATTCTGTACCTAAAATCAAACAGTGGTGTTCCCCAAGCGTAGTGTTCTAGCGACCAACTCTCGTTCATACTCACATAAATGACTCTGTGATCCACTTTAAGAGCCAATTGTGTTCTCTTTGCTGCATGATGTAAAGCTATTTCAACACCACAGAAATACTGCTACCCTTCAAAAAGACCTTGATTATGTATCAGAATGGTCAAACAATGCAACTTCAAATCTCAACAAAAAAATTGCCTCTTGCTTACATACTGGCAATACTTATGCACCAGACTTGAAATTCTAGACTAGAAAACCTAGAACACGCGCTGTTGGTCCGCATTTTCTTGTGTATAAAATTATATATTAGCAATGTCTTATCTGTCAATGAATACTTCAGCTTCAACCATAACAATACAAGAGCACACAATAAGATACATACTCAAGGTTAACTGCACCAAAACTTGATTGCAGGAAATTTACAAACTTCAGCAACAGAGTGGTCAGTGTCTGCGAATACCTCTTCTGATTCCTGTTTCTTCCCAAACCCCCAAAACTTTAACCTTAGACTTTCTATTACTGAGCTACACCCCCTTTCCTAAGACAGCGTTCTGTAGGGGGTGTGCATAAGCCGCACCAGGTGCCTGCCATTCCTGTCCTATTGCTTTTCTTTATATTTTTATTTTTCTATATGTAATCCATGTATTCATG
>BHFT01005635.1:0-62706 GCA_004320025.1 Laticauda laticaudata | reverse complement strand
TTTTGAGCAGCTCAAAACTTTTTGAGAGGATGGAACCTCAGTCGACAGATGCTGGATGGATAGAGAGGATGAAAAACAGAGGCAGTGAGTACAGAACGGATGAATCGCGTTAACCAACTCTCTCTGTTTTACATCCTCTTTCCATCCGTTGGTGCAGTGTGACATGGGCTTTAGGCAGAGAGTCAGAGAGTCATTGGAATATTCCAATTCTTGCCATACCAGCTTCAGGCTTTCTCCCCAAAATGGCTTGCAATATGTTATTGAAAACTCGATCATCCTGGTGAAAGGTATCTAAAGGCTGAATCATGACACACTTGGACCAAACTTTGTTAATCTGAGATATCTCTGAGAAGCCTGACAGTTACATATTGAAACATGACATCAACGAATCATTATAATCCTAATCTCTAAATCTTGTATTCCCACAAAGTATTCTGAATTGATTGCATAGTTGATAGCTGGTGATAGAATATTCTTCTCATTGGAAATTATAAGCAATCCATTCCATGGAAATACAAACTATATCATTGTAATAAAATCAAAGGTTGATGTCAAAATCAAATGTATATTTTATAAACAAAGTTGATATATAATTTAACCCAGTAAGGAAACCATTTATAAAATTATAATACAAAAATGATTTCCATACTGTTTAAATTCTGTATTAGACTTGAATTCACACCATATCCAAAGTTTCGATGTTCCCTAATATAAGGTTATAATATTCATATTTCATATTATCTGGTAATATTAAATTTCCTACATTAGAAAAAATTACTGCAAATTTAAATCTTAATGTATAATGTTATATAGATTATAGTTGTTAGTCATTATGTATAACATTGCATATAACTCAATTTTAATAATTTATCCTATTATTGACATACATTTTCAAAATGATATAAGATATTCTAATATACAGAAATGTATCTAGTAAATATATCTAGTATATATAGTATGTATTTTGAAAATCTTTAGCTAATTTTATAATGTAAATTTTTGTTTTTCTCCCTCCCTCCCTCTCCCTTTTTTTCCCCCCTTTCATATTCTTTCCATGTTTTATCTTTATATTTTTAACATTCAGTAAAACTTGTTTTAAAAACTGAGGTCAAGTTAGTCTTGCAACTTTTCTTCTTGATAAATCTGTGTTGACTTCTAGTAATTACTGTTTAGTTGTTTTTATAGTTCATTCTATGATCTGCTCTACAATCTTTCCAGGTATTAATGTCAGACTGGCTAGTTTATAAATTAGTGGATCTTTCTCCTCCTTTTTTTTTTTAAATTAGGGACATTTGTTTTCCTTCAATCAACTAACACTTCATCAGTTCTCCAGGATTTCCCAGATAATCCATAAAGATTGGGCCTTACCATCAACAACTTCTTTGTATGCTCAACAATGTAGTTAATCTGGCTCTGGATATATAAATTTATTCCTGTAAAGAGTTCTTTCCTGACCATATTCCTATCAAGTTTCAGATCTGCCCTTTCGTCCTCTTCTTCACAATTTCTGGAAGAAGGAAATGCTTTTTTGCTGGAAAAGATTGCACCAAAATAGAAGTGGAGCAGCTCTCCTCTTGGCTATCTGATTGTATTTTGTTGTCATAACTTGACAGCTGTTATGGTGATCTTTTCCATTTTATTTTAATGCGTCTAAATAAGCCCATTTCTAATTTAACTTTTTTTTTTTTTTACTAACTGCAGTTTGTTCTGACTTTTCACTTCTTAATAAGAACTTTAGCCTGGCCCATAGTCTTCTTTGTTATCTGATTCTCTTTCCATTTCCATTTGATTTTTGTTTTGTTTTTTTGGCTTGCAAATAAATGTTTCCTAAGCTTTCATGGTTAGTTCCTCCAGTGTTTCTACTATTTATAATATCTCATCATAATCCTCTCTGCTGGTTAGTA
Source organism: Laticauda laticaudata (assembly GCA_004320025.1). Lineage (NCBI taxonomy): Eukaryota > Metazoa > Chordata > Lepidosauria > Squamata > Elapidae > Laticauda > Laticauda laticaudata. Next base: position 60,802 of record BHFT01005635.1, on the reverse strand, counting down.
CCAAGTCAAAGATGGGGCCTTACACATTTTTCACTCTGAAGAAAAAAGTTGTCAGCAAGACAGATCAGGAATTTTCTAGAATAACCATGCTTGTCTGAATGTCTCCCAACAGATTTGGGAGAAATTAAAGTCTCCCACTGACTTCATGTCTATTTGAAAGATCTCTAATTTGCTTTTGGAAGATATAGTCCATATCTTTCTTATCTGGGCAGACATTAGTAGAATCCAATAGTTTTGTTTTTATCAGTTCCTCCATTTATTTCAACCCAGATGCTCTTTACATTGCCAAGACATCATTTAGATTTTCAAGAGGAATTGATATTTTTAACTTAAAGGGCAACTCCCCCTCTCTTTTTATTGCTTCAGTTTATTTTTAAACAACTTGTAGCCTTCAACTGTATAATCAGTCTCACATTATATCTTCATTATATCTTTTAAATCACATTTACCTTAATATACTAAGAGTACTTGTCTGCTGAACACTATTGGATAAAAAAATGAAGACCATAAAATTAATGATCTTCTTTGGTTTTGACTAAATGATTTAATCAGTTCTACTTAAGCAATACTCCTATCTCTTCCAATAGTTCACATGTTCTTATCTGAGATCCTCACTTCAAGGTTTTGTTTTTATTCCCAGTTTAAAGACTTCCTCATCTAAATTGTCATACTTGGGCAAAATGTAATTTTGTCAGTCCTTGGGAAGGATAGCCCATATTGTCCCTGCAATCCATTGTGTCTAGATTACGGCTGTCAAACTCCCAGTCCACAGGAGCAAAAAGTCCTGATTCATCACATGATGCCGTGACAATTTGAGTTTGACACCCCTGGTCCAGATCAGTGTTTCCCAACCTCAGCAATTTTAAGATGTCTGAGCTTCAACTCCCAGGATTCCACAGCCAGCATGTTATTTAGAGAATTATAGGAATTGTCACATACCTTAAAATTACATCACAGGAGTTGGATTCAGTTACTGGAACTGTTTTTTTTTTTTCATGGCACAGAACACCTTTCCTAACCCAATTATTTCTTTTTGCTCTATCCAATTTTTAATATATATTTTTTAAAAGCTCAGGGCAAGAATTTGCTTGTAGATCTTTTTCCTACATTGAATGTCATATTGTGTGTAATAATATCTATGATAAATAATACCTATAACAAAGTAGTGTTTCATTCTCTTCAAACAGGCCTGATTTAAACATATGTTTTTAAAAAAACATGGCATGATTAGATCTAAAATGTGACTTTTCTTTGTCCCCTAAATCTCCTAAACTGTGCATTTATTCTATTTATGGCTTGATATTTCGGACTCAGCTGGAAACAATGAAATGTGTCAATAATGTGTTACTTTTCATTCCTTATCATCCAAACAAAATCTGGTTTAAATTGTAACGATATCAACATCGGCATCTGACAGAGAAAAGACAGGAAAAAAAAGAGAGAAATGGAAAGGAAGGAGAGAAGAACAGAAAAATGACTATATTTAAAACCTTCCAGTTCTGAAAAGGTCAGGTTTTGGCCCATGAACCTTATGAAATGAAATGAAATAATGAAATGAAATGATGAAAGCTGTCATCCTGCCAAGGCTAGCATTAAGAAGATTCTTCATAGAAGAGTCTAAACTTGCCAATTTGCTACAAAAAGCCTCTTGGCACCCCAGACAATTGAGTGATCAGGGGTAGCAAAAGCACAAATCTGAGATACCCAAAATAAAGTGAAAAGTTTATTTTATATATACATTTATCTATAGAGGAAGAAATGGATGAAGGGAAGGAGGGAGACTTTCTATATTGATTTAGTCAAACTGTTCTTTGTTTGGCTGTCATTGTGCTATATTTTTCTCATCATTGCTGTAAAAGAAATATAATGAAGATGTCAAAAGCCTTTTTCCTTTCCTTTCTGTTCCTTTCCTTTCCCTTCTCCTTCTCTTCCCCTCCCCTCCCCTTCCATTCCATTCCCTTCTCTTCTTTTAAATTTTTATTTATTTATTTTCCTTTTCTGTTCAGTCATTCCAATTCTTGGAGACTGCCAGGAAAAGTTTCTGCAATTTTCTTGGGAAGGTATTTTCAGAAGTGGTTTGCCATTGCCTCCTTCTTAGGGCTAGAAGAGAAAGTGTCTGGCCCAAAGTCATCCAACTGGCTCTGTGCACAAGGCAGAACTCAGTCTTCCATATCCCTACATAAAACTGCAAAACATCAATTAATTAATTTCTGGCAGCATCACAAAATAAGAACTCCAAAAATCTCCAAAGGTCCAATAAAAGATCAGCCAAAAAAAGTGAAAGATGTCTTCATTTTCCATCCAAAAGGAGAAATTAAAACTTGCACTTCTACTTTAGAAGGTCTCTCATGTGGATTATATAAAACAACTTCCCCCAATAATGGTCTTCATAGCTATGGGCCACAATTCTGGAAATCACCAGAAAGATGACAGAAGAGACACAGTTTCTAACCAATTGTTTCAGCAACTTATATACCATTTTTTTTATTTTGGTAAATTTTTGCCAAGAGTCATAGAACACATTTATTGTGTCTGACATGTAGAAATAAACAATAAGGCCTTGGTGATGCAGAAGAATTGATTTTAATGGTATCCAATAAAGAAATGTCAGGAGAACCTGTACAAAGAAAGAGTTTGGGAGAAAGTTTGGATCAGCATCTATAAGCATTAATCTGTCGCCCATTCACATGCTGTCAACAATAAAATATTTCCCAATTGTTCAGAATGTAAAATGAAGGTGATTCTTAAGCCCATGCCCAGAATTGAATTGACCTCCTAGTTTTGTTGGGGAACAACCACAACTGATCTTATTATATAGTATATAAGACCTTATTTATTGTTATTGTTGGGTTTTTATCCCAGTCTCTTTGTCTTTGTATGGAAGTAATTTGCCATTGCTTCCTTCTGGATGCCTCATCCATATATTAACCTGGCCTTTTTTGCTTTCAAGTCCAGCCAAGTTGGGCCTCCTACTTATTGAGAAATATATGAATTAATATATTTTAGACAAACTGAACCTATAAATAAAATGAATTATTTCAGAGCTTTTAAGTGAACTATCCTTCTGTTGTTTTTACTATAAATTTTCTTCCTTACTTTTGGATTTGTATAACTGTAAATTGTATAATTGTTTAAATGCATGTAAAATAAATAATATTGTTTAAGGTTATTAGTTATGTTAGGCTAATATTATCACTAGAACTAGCCAAAATCTTTTTTAATATAATCAAACATACAAACAAACCTTTTAATGGGGAAACAATTCTTTAAAAAAGAGAGAGAGAGAGAGAGAGAGAAACATTGCTTCCAGATTGTAATATGCCACTAATGGATTCGTTTACATTGAATAATAGTAAAATGTTTCCAGTTCAGTAATCTATAAATTTTCACCAACTGCATTGCACTGTTGATTTCAGTGTGTGGGAAAAGACCCAGTGACTAAGGAACTACATACAGTGGACAGATTCATGACATATAACAAATTAAGAAACTCAAGTACATCAGCTTTTAAATTATTGGTTCAGATAAAAAGAGAAAACAGTGTAATGATAAATAGACATATAAGTAGTCTTGAGTATATTTTAGCATAGCTGCTAATTGAAAAGGGGGAGTTATCATTTATTTTCAATATGTTGATGACTGAGAAAAACTATGGAAGATTAATCTAGAAGATAATGGGGAAGACATAAGAATATGAATACATATTACCCAAGAGCAACTTATATTGTTTATTATAATATGCTTCTTCCTCACACAGACACTTTTTTGTATTCAGAAATATAATAGGTAACCATTATCAATCTAATTCTCTGGGATGCACTAATAAAGTAATTCTCAGCATTTCCAATCAGCATGTCATAAATCATTCAGAATTCAGAGAGTTGTAGTTGTAATATATCTAGAGACGTTAATTGTGGAAAGCTGCGGTAGGAATTCATTTTTAATTTTAAAAAAATACTTGTCCAAGACTCTACCAGTTTCCAGTGTCTTTCTGGGCAGCATTCAAGTCTATTCCTTCTCCTTAGAACCTGCTGTGCTTCCACATCTAATTCAAAAAAATCCTTTCAGTTCTAAATATTTTGGAAGGAGATAAGTTAAAATTCCTTAAAGGAAGGTTGATCTTGATGATTCTCAAACATTTACACTGTTCTAAATCTCATCACTGGTAGACAATTGGTTGGTAAACACTTGGTTGGTAGACATGAAAGAGACTTGCTCTTCTGTCATGGCATTCAGACTTGGCTGTACCCTGTCCAAGGTGCAAGGTTGACCCCACTGAAAAATTTGTTATGTCATTGATCATGTAATTTGAAAGTTTTTCTTTCTGTTCTCCTTTTCTTTTAGCTTCTGTTGGATGCCAGCTGCTGAACTTTTATTTTCTTCTATCTGATATTTTTTCACAACTTGGCGGTCCTTGTGACATTAATGGCCTATCCAAAGATTAAAAGTTCCCACGTGCCCTTCCCAACTCTCCAGAGAATTCTGGAGTGAGCTTTTCAATTTTCAGAATATGTCCAGTAAAATGAAACAACCAAAGGCTTTTTTTGGTAGTAAGCACTACCCATTATCAATGGTTCCTCCTAGATAGTCGTCAGAAGCTGCTGTTTCTTTTTTAAGTTTATACAAGTAGTCATCAACTTACAACAGTTCATTTAGTAACTGTTCAAAGTTATAATTGCTGAAAAAGGGGACTTATGACCATTTTTCACACTTATGAGCATTGCAGCATCCCAATAGTCATGTAATCAAAATTCATATGCTTGGCAACTGATTCATATTGATGATGGTTGCAGTGTGATCACGTTTAGTGACCTTCTGACAAGGAAAGTCAATAGAGAAACCAGAATCACTTCGCAACCATGTTACTAACTTAACAACTGCAGTGATTCACTTAACAATTGTGGCAAGAAAGGTCATAAAATGGGGCAAAATTCACTTAAAAATATTTCATTTATCAACAGAAATTTTGGGCTCAATTGTGGTTGTAGATCAAGGACTACCTGTATCAGAGGTGGTATTCAGCAGGTTCTGATCAGTTCTGGAGAACCAGTAGTGAAATTTTGAGTAATTTGGAAAACTGATAAATACCACCTCTGACTGGCCCCGCCCCCATCTACTGTCTGCCTCCGAAGTCCCAGCTGATCAGCTGGGTCTTCTTTTGTTGCCCTGCACAGGAACTGGAAAGCAATTTAGTGGTGTGGGGAGGGAATGGGATTTTACAGTAACCTTCCCCCGGGAGTGAGGAGGAAATGGGGATTTTGCAGGATCCTTCCCCTGCCACACCCACCAAGCCACACTGACAGAACCAATAGTAAAAAAAAATTGAATCCCACCACTGACCTATTTGCCAATTGCCAAACTTTTATTTCCTAATTTCTGCTGGTTTTTGTTTCTTGAGAGTCCTTGTGATTGAATGATAAAATCAATAATATGATATCAGTGACAGTTGTGTATGTTATATATTGAAAGCAAATGTGTAGAGCACACTGCATTATTTCAAACCACTAAACAAATTTGTCGGGCAAACTCTACCATTTCAGTCTAATAATTGTATTATTTCAGACTCAATGATACTATTACATATAAAAAGATGAACATGCAGAGATATTTTAAATACATGTTTAACATGAATGTGTGATGTATTATTTATTACAGGACCAAAACTTCTGAGTCACTTTTTTATCGATTCATATAAGTCAGGCAAAACTAAAAGGAAAGCAATGAATGGGAAGAATTGGGAATGAAATGTTCTACAGTATTCTGGAATGTCCATGTGATCATAAAATATTGTGCCATTATATGGGCATTCCATAAATATCTTCAGAAAACATCAAGAAGAAAGTTATTAAAGAAAATACATATTAAAAGCAAATACAAATGCAAGTGGTAAAACTTTGAACTAAGGAGAAATTTCATGATAATTGGAACAATTAATCAGTGGAACAACTTGCCTCCAGAAGTTATGGGTGCTGTAATACTGGAGGTTTTTAAGAAAACAATCATTTGTCTGAAATGGAATAACATTTTCTGCTTGACCAGGATGTTGGACTCCAAGGTCCTTTTCAACTCTGTTGAATTGGACCAAGTCCATCCAGTGAAATTTGTGGCCAAATGGAATTTAAACATGGGCATCTTCAGTCTTGGTTCCAAATTTCTGATGCAATTCTTTTATTTTATAAGTGTGAACAAGAATTCTCAGATTGTTTTCTTGGAATAATTAAAAACTGAACTGTATATCTATGACTGTATGAAACTTTGGGCTGTATTAAGTGATCTGTGAAATTGTATAAAAAAACACCAGGACATTGGACAGTAATGGATTTGTTTCTACAAAACAAAGTGTATAGAAAGCTGTCTAGAGTGTAAGAAGATGTAGAGAACAATAGTAATGAACAAAATTATTAACATAACGTTGTGCAAAAAATAGAAATGAGTCATTTGGTGACAGTTTGGACAAAAAGTTATAGTGTCTTGGAATAAGAATAGCTTTCAAGTAATCATGTACACATAGTTGTTTCTTTATAAAGTATGGTTTATTAAAAACAGAAAAGCAACAAGTCCATTTATCTGGTTTGAATTATTTTGAATAGATTTGTAAAGTATTATTCCTTTTTTTTAATGTACATTTGCTGTCCTTCACACACAAAGTGATCTTGGACTAAAAAAAGTTAAAAAAAACTTGTTTGTATTAGGTCACAGAATTCCATTGAATGTTTGGTCGCTCTTAGAATAATAAGAACGAGTCTTACAGAATAATATAAATGTATGGCATCTTTATACTGAGGAAAGCAATTAGTATTCCATTTTAAACTCATTTAAAGAATTGCCAATGGATCATTAAAAATAGCTGTTATTATGCCCTTTATAGCAATATGTTCTGCAGAATTCAGAAGCTTGAAATTTTTCATAGCATAGGAACCAGCATTATGCAATGTTTCCTTTTGTAAGGTTTGAAGAAAACATTTAAAAAATATTAACTATATTCAAAACACATGGCTATTTCATACATATACATGCATGCATACTACTGGTCACATTGAGCTATAAAATTTGGGAGCTCTCTGTCCAATGTATCTGAGAGAATCAGATTGGAGCTGCTGATATAGCTCATTATTTCCAGTTCTGGATAGTTATAAACAGAACTTGACATGAATTTGCTTTGACTTCTATGATTTTTAAAGGTACACCTGGCTAAGAGGTAACATATAGCCTTATATATAAAGTAAATACATTTTACTTATGTTATATGTAAAATATATAACACTTTTACCGAGTTCTAACTGAGAGATATAGAAATATGTCTGAAATGGGGAAAATACTTGTAGCAATACTTGATTAGTTTGAGAAACTAAGGAGAAATTTCCTGACACTTAGAACAATTAATCAGTGGAACAGCTTGCCTCTTCAAGTTGTGGGTACTCCATCACTGGGAATTTTTTGAAAAGATTGGACAACTATTTCTCTGAAATGGTCTTAGGCAATGGTTCTCAACCTGTAGTTCGTAGACCCTTGGAAGGCCACGATGTTATCACAGAGGTCCATGAAGGAGTCAATTCAGTTGACTCTTAAATGTATGAATGTGTTGATCAATATTGTATCATTAATATTGTATCAATGTTATTGTCAGCATTCCAACCAACCAACTCCAAACCAATAAACTCTAAGACAAGGTTCATATTTGTTGTCATATTTGCACATCTGGGAAAATCCAAATTTGAGAATTCCAGGTTTTCCCTTCCTTAAAGAGGAATCAAAGATCCATCCCCTGCACCTATCAGTCCATCACATGGCCCAATCAAATCTTTGTCCCAACGAGAGACATCCCCCCAGTCACTCCCCTTATTGCAGGGCAATATGTCCTTGACTCTCTGAGAAAGAATGTTGTCGTGTCTAGTCTTCTACCCCACTATGAAATCCTCCCTCACAAATTCCCAGACACTGAATGCGGCAGCCTCAAAGCTTCTAAGTAAAAAACAGCTTCCAAGGATTGCAATTGTATCATTAATATTGTATCAATGTTGTATCATTAATATCATTATATAATGATACTGATTATAAGTGCTATGTGCTTAGAGCTCAAAGCATTTAGAGCTCAAAACACACCCACTTTACAGTCTGTTTCTGATGCTTACCTTTGGGAGGAGGTTTCTAACTATTTCCATCAGGACTGCCAGATTCTGTAACAGCTTTGTTCCCTATGCCATTTGACTGGTAAACTTGCAAGATTCATTTTTCTTGACATGTACATGTATACATCTGAACTAGACTGTGTTGTTTCTCTGTGTCTTATAATATATGTGGATATGTGCATAATTTTGTATTTATTTTTTTTATTTAGTCATGCTTATGTAGTGTATATTGGAGGTGGTGACCCTTTTGAGAGCTGTATGCAATGAAATTTCATTTTAACGTATGCGTACATTTAATGTGTACATTCAAAGTGACAATAAAGTTATTATTCTAAGTTATTCTAAGTCTAGTGAATAAACATGGTAGTCCATTCTTCTGTGTGAAACAAATGGCTTGAACAGAGCAACAGTGCAGAAGAAGAAATCAGAGGACATACCATGGGCATTAGCAAAGGAGAGAATGTGAAGAGGGCATAACATAGTGAATGTCTAATGCAAAATCATCTTCCCCCCTGTTTCTCAGCTGTCTCAGTCTGTATGAGTGTTGCCTTCTGACAAAACCATCCAATACTGCTAATGCTTCTAGTCACTTCATTTGTGTGAAAAGCTAAATCACCATGCCTCCTTATCTAATGAGATTGCAAAAATGCTATTTCATAATTCCCAGTCAAATAGTTTAGCTTCCAATGTTTCAATATGTTCTTCATTGTGAAAAACAGAATTTTGTAACAGGATGTCTATTTGCCAAAAGAAAGGCACATAATATTATTGTTGGAAAATTGCTACAGTAGTTTCCAGACTTTGCATCCAGCATTCCCATACCAATCAGTCCATTCCCATACCAATCAGAACATGCTCCATTCAGTTCACCTAGCAAAAAAATATGACTTGACATGTATTTAATAAATGCCAACAAACATCTAAAGAGTTAATTGCCAAAAACAGGATAAAAAGACAGGCAAAAAACAGGAAGAAAGAGAGACAGCCAACAATTTTCATGACCTTACTGTATATCATGAAATGTGCCAGAGACACTGGACACTATATTGCTGTTAATTATCTTTGTTAAGCAGAGATCAGGTGTACCTTGGTGTGAACAAAGAGATGAAGCCCAGGTTCTCTCTTTTTAAGCTAGCAGGAATAGCCAACACTCCAGAAGATAGGCTTAAGATCCAGGAAGGATCTTGACAGACTTAAACATTGGATGCTATCTAACAAAATGAAATTCAATGGTGAAAAAAGTAAGGTTCTACATTTAGGCAAGAAAAACAAAATGCACAAGTACAGTAAATGTGACACCTTGCTCAATAGTAGTAACTTGAGGAGGATCTTCAGCCCTAGTGGACAACCATTTAAATATGAGCCAGCAGTGTGCAGCAGCTGCCAAAAAAGCCAACAAAGTTCTAGGCTGCATGAACAGAGGGATAGAATCAAGATCACATTAAGTGTTAATACCACTTTATAATGCCCTGATAAGGCCACACTTGAAATACTGCATCCAGTTTTGGTTGCCACAATGTAAAAAAAAGATGTGGAGACTCTAGAAAGAGTGCAGAGGAGAGCAATAAAGATGATTAGGGGACTGGAGGATAAAACATACTGTATAAAGAATGGTTGCTGAAACCAGGAATGTCCAGTTTGATGAAAAGAAGGACTAGGGCTGACATGACAGCAGTGTTCCAATATCTCAAGGGCTGCCACAAAGAAGAGGGAGTCAAGCTATTCTCCAAAGCACCTGAGGGCAGGACAAGAAGCAATGGGTGGAAACTAATCAAGGAGAGAAGCAACTTAGAACTAAGGAGAAATTTCCTGACAGTTAGAACAATTAATCAGTGGAACAACTTGCCTCCAAAACTTGTAAATGCTCCAACACTGGAAGTTTTTAAGAAGACATTGGATAACCATTTGTCTGAATTGGTATAGGGTCTCCTGCCTGAGCAGGGGGTTGGACTAGAAGACCTCCAAGATCCCCTTGAACTCTTATTCTAAATATTCTAGATGACACCTTTATTCAGCTGAACAAAGGTGGATCCTCCCATAAGATTGGAAGAACTCTGAATGCAGTTTGAAACAAGTATATATAAATAGGAAGTCAGCACACATTAGATAAGATATAGCAGTTATAAAATACTCATGCATGCATTCTGTGGTTTTGATCACATGTTCAATCCAAAGGCTTGTGCTTTCCTATGGAACTATCCACAGTCCTGAAGGCCAGTCAGGGCCCGAACTTTAATTCTGTCATTTCAACATAAGAACCGTTTGATTAAATATCAGTATTATCAGAATCCTGATCAACAATCATAGCAATCCATAAGGGAATTACTTTTGGTTATTCCAGCGTCAGCATTCCAGAAATGCTCCCATCTTCCCAGGCTCAAGAATGTGGCAGTGTGGAAGCTTCTGGTGCTAATATGGTTTCCAAAGCTGACATCCAGTTTAATTCTTTTACATACATGACATGTATATGACAGCAGCAGAACAGAGTTAGAAATTAAGACATCGGTTGACCCTTCTACTCCAAACCAGAAAGAAAACAAATTAGAATAGGATGGAATGGAATAGGATAGAATAGAATTCTTTATTGGCCAAGTGTGATTTGTCACATATGCTCTCAGTGTACAAAAAATAAAATACATTCATCAAGAATCATAAGATACAATACTTAGTGATAGTCATAGGTTACTAATAACTAGGAAACTAATAAATAAATAAAGATACATGCAACATGATTATAGTCATAAGTGGGAAGAGATAGGTAGTAGGAAGGATGAGAATAATAATAATAGTCTTAGTAAATAGTTTGATAGTGTTGTGGGAATTAATTGTTTAGTAGAGTGATGGCAGTCAGGAAAAAACTGTCCTGGTGTCTAGTTGTTCTGGTGTACAGTGCCCTGTAACATCATTTTGAGGGCAGAAGTTGAAACAATTTATGTCTGTAGATATTTTCATAGCTCTCTTTGGTAGATGGGGTGGTAGATGGGGATGGGGTGGATATACCGAACAATTATAATATTGGGAATGGATGTTCTTATCTCAGATATTCACACACACGCAAATAGGTTTCTTGATGAAATCAAAGACACATTTCAGGATGCATTATTATTTTTTATCTGTGCTGACAGTGGGGTGATTAAGGTGAGTCCTCTCTTTCAGCATACAGTGCTTCCAAGTGACTCTGAGTAAATCAAATAACATCAACTTAACATTATTCACGGATGTCTCAATATTCAGTGTTTGGAGGAAGCAATTTGCTTCAGGCAAAAGTGCAGGTGAAAGGACAGGCACAAACATATCACCTCCATGTCTGTACAGATAGTCCGCAGGCTCCATTCTTTTCCATACAGAGTTACTGAAAAGTGGAAGGATCCTAAAATGCAGGTTAATTTCCAGTAGATGTTTTCCTTGTCCTTCTTCCCACAAGGCAGCACAGACTTTCCTCTTTCTAAGTGTTTCAAAGAGCTGTGATCCAACTTTAGCATAGAAGCAATGAAACAATACTGTCAGCATAAAAGCAGTATATAGTATAACATAGCAGTATATAGTATAGTTTAAATATAGTAACTGCTCCTTAGTGAGCAAACACTTAATGCCACAAGCTAGTTACAGAGGTTTAAAAATCTGTTTCTTATGAGGATTAACCTGATAAGGTACTCTTGGTTGTTGGTTGTTTTTTTAAGTAGCCTTTATCTAAATAATGATTTACAGTGCTTGCTTATCACAGTTTCACTCTAACATTTCCTCATGACCTTTTTACCTTTTCTAACTTTCATTTTAATTCAGCATACCTGTCAAAGAAAAAAAAATACTATGTCATTTCTTCTCTTAAATGTAAACTTTTCCTCCCATTTTGCTTACTTTGGCTCTAGCATCTCAGTGAAGAGCTTATTTTTCCTAAAAGTTTCAAATCCATGGTTCCATTTATTTATTTACTACCAAATCTAAATGAAACTAACTGACTGGCAAATCAACACAACTAAGGTCAGATTCCAGTCAAAACTAGTCAGACTAAATATTTTGTCCTGTTTGCATTTTTAAGCAGGTTTTTTTTTCATTTTTACTCTACAAAACAAAAAAACTAATATTTAAAAGAATACAGAATGAAAATAAAAAGGAATCCATGAAATCAACAAAAATGAATAGAAAGAAACATAAACAAAGAAAAGAAACAAAGAAAACAGAATAAAAATTGGGAGTGTACATAAGTACATAGCCTTAAGGAGAAATTCAAACATCTTCAACATCCATATTCAATATTTCTAACGAGAATGGCATTACTACAGAAATTAAATAGTAAAAGCATTGTTAATAAGTATAATTGATAGCAACCACACCTAAATAAGTGCATCCCTTGTTGAAATTCTTTGCTGTAACATCTATTTTTTAATCCTAAATAATTTCCCACACTTACAAATACTGAATACAACACAAAAAAATGTTCCAATGTTCCAAATGTTCCCATAAAGAAAGGAATCTAATTACCAGTGTTTTGTGATGGAGTTTTTGTTAATATTCGTGTATGTGTACAATTAATAGCATTTATACAGCATTTGGGAATTAAATTTTCATCAAGAGAAATAATTATTAGCATATAGAGAAGCATAATTTAAGCTCTATTTTTCTTTTCTTTTATTCTGACTCACACTGTAGATACATACATTTTGCCAAATATTAAGCACTTTCTTGGATACATTACTATTTAAATTAAATAAATCAATAAAAAAAATACTTACGTATTTGTGATATGTAATTATTACTTTTTAAAAGGAAATGTTATACAAAGTGTGGGAAATATCCTCAAGACTTTTGAGAGTGCTGTTTGGTCTTAAAATTACACTTTGTGTATGTAATCTTTTTATTCAGAATTGAAATAATGGGGTGATTTTTTGGGAGGGGGACTGTTTGTCATTTTCATTGTTCTTCCTCCTCCTTCTCCTCTTCCTCCTCCTTTGGAAACCTGTACATCCTTGTTTTTTCATATATAAAAGGTAAAGGTTTCCCTGATCCAGTTGTGTCTGACTCTTTAGAGGATGGCACTCATTTCCATTTCTTAGAGGAAGGAGCCAGTGTTGACCAAAGACAATTTCTATAGTCAGGTGGCCAACATGACTATATGCTAAGGCACAGTGTTGTTACCTTCCCATCAAGGTGGTACTTATTTATCTACTAGCATTTACATGCTTTCGAATTGCTAGGTGGGCAGGAGGGAGGCAAGGAGGAGAGCTCACAATGTCATGTGACACTCAAAACTCAAACCTGGGTTGTTGACTTTCCAGCTAATAAGCTCAGTGTCCTTAACCATTGAGTCATCGCATCAGCCCCCTCTTTTCATGTAGACAAAGACCTAATCAGAGCATTATGGTAGTACTAAGTGGGGCACAACTTTTACCCTTAGTTTTCTGAAGGCTAAACACATTGTCTCATAATATGTTGATGTCATCAGAAATGATAGAGTTTGACAATTTTATCTTTAAGGTTTAAGGGTAGGAATGAAATTAAGGTGTTCGAGAGACCTAATTCTGATCCTTAATTCCCAGCCTATCTGAAAATCTGCCACTGGTTCAGGAAGGCCAATCTCAGAACAATGGATGTAGAGTGAATAATTTAAGGAAAGTGATAGGAACAGTTTGCTGTCCTGCTATTGCTATTCCAATTCATAATTTTGATCCAAAAACAAATGATCAAAATCCTAGTGATGTAATTTTGCCATCAAAATTTAACAGCAACATTTCAGGATACTGTGGTATATCCAGTATGTCAATGTCAGTTGCCAATCTGTGGCCTAAATCAGCAGTGGGATTCTACCAGTTCTCACTTATTCACTAGAACTGGTTGTTAACATTCTAAGCAGTTTGGAGAACCAGTTATTAGAAGGAATTACTGGCCTAATCCTATAAGAAAGGCAGGAAGGAAACATTCTGGTGTTGCTTACAGAAATTTCCTCTCCATTAACCCTTATTACATTCTTGGCAGGACTAGACTTCCTGTCTCAGGAACTTCTCTGGAGTTTTTTTCCCCTCCTTTGCTGGTACTTTGTTTGTGTGGAGTGACAATTCAAAGTTACAATAGCACTGAAAAAAGTGACTTATGACCATTTTTCACACTTACAACTGTTGCAGCATCCTCACAGTCATGAGAAATCAGGCGAGGAGATGCATGCCTCAATGTAAGTGATATTGAATTGGAGTTGGCCACGCCCAGCCAATAACATGATCACCAAGCCATGCCCACCAACTAAGCCACACCCACATAACCGGTTGTTAAAAAATTTGAATCCCACCCCTGGCCTAAATGTATATATGCAATTCCTATATAGGAAAACAAATAAAAATAAACACACACACACACACACCTCTTTGTCTAATTTATTTGATTAACTATGCAAAGTTTTATCATTGGTTGCCAAGTTTCTAAACCAACGTGGAAGTGTTAAACTGGCTAAGCATTATGCTCCTAGATGAAATCTGTCCTTTTGTTGAAAATAATTGTTGATTTTTAAAAAAAGTGGAAGACTCCTGTATAAATCTCATGGCCTGCTTAACACTGCAATTCAGTCAAAGCTCAGTGTGCTTGAAAATTAAAAGGAGGGTTTTGTATTCTTTTCATCTATTGCACAATTGTTACATAAAGTTCATTCTCTGTAGGCCTATTTGGCATGTCAAGTCTGAAAAGAATGTTGGTACTCTGAGGAGAGTCAGTAGCATTTCTTGTCCTGGGAGGGCAATTTTTCATTCTTGCAAGTAAAAACTACAACAGACTCTTGTTTTGCATCTCTTTTGCAGAGCAAGAAAATCACTGAACATAGCATTAATATTTTAAGGCACAGTAACCTAAGTGCAAAGAAAGGAAAGTAGTCACATTGAGTCAAGCCATTGATTTGTCTCACTTAATATTACCTATATCAAGACTGGACCACAGAATGACTTGCAACTACCAGCTTCCATTATCTTAATCAGAAAGCATTAGTACTTGGCACTTCTTTTTTATTTATTTATTTATTTTAATTTTTTTCCATATCTCTATTTACATTGTTAACAGTATTGTGTCATTAATAACACATATATTTATATCTATTCTTATACATTAATTCCTATTTCTGTGTTCTGCACATTTATACCATTTATCCCAAACTGAATAATATTCTGATTCATCCTTGCCTTTTAATTCCACTGTGAGTTTATCCATCTCAGCACAGTCCAGTATTTTTTGTATCAGGTTCTCTTCAGATGGTATCTTTTCTGTTTTCCAGCACTGTGCAAAACCTATCCTTACCGCCTTTATTATGTGTAAAACTTGCTTGCTTGCTAAATATCCCTTTAATTATTCCTAATAAAAAGGAACCATTTAGGTCATCACGTACAATTTTCTGCTATAGGCAAGAATCCAGATGTAGTACTCATCAACTCATAACTAACCATACTGTTAAAGTCATCCACCCCCAGATGAATTTGACTTCTGCAATGGTATACAGTAAGTTATTATCATCTTCTGGTTGATGGACCTGAAACTATTTGAAGCTGGTCCATACTTTCTTCTTAAGGTTAAACCTATACCACTCATCTTGCAGTCTCTTTTTGTGCAATGTTGCTAGTACTTCAAAACTGTTGATGGACTCAGGTTTGTCACAGGAGTCAGCCACAGCCTTGCCTGCAAATACTGCTAACTGAACAGGGAAACTCCAACCTTTAGGAGCAATCAAAGCAATGGTGGGATTCAATTTTTTTTACTATCAGTTCTGTTGGCATGGCTTGGTGGGAGTGACGGGGAAGGATACTATAAAATCTCCAGTCAGAAGTGGCATTTTCTGGTTCTCCGAACTATTCAAAATTTCCACTACTGCTTCCCCAGAATTGGTCAGAACCTGCTGAATACTATCTCTGATTCAAAGCATATGAGCTTCAGTTATTTGACCATTAGTTTTGAAAAAAATCAGATTAATATACAATAAAACCAAAAGGCTTTTTATCATTCTGAAGAAGTTTTGGTTGATAAATCATTTGGTTTTGCACTGAGCTCTTGTTGACATTTTATGATTCACGTAAACATTTTTGTTGACATTAAACAAGTACATTTTCATGAATCACTAACATTTCAACCCATACATGTATCAAGATATCTGGATTGAGTTAGCAATGGAAAACCTATGGTGTTCCAGCTGTTATTGTAATATAACTGCCAGAACTTTGCCCTCCTGGCCAAACTGACTGCTAGAACTTATACTTCAGCAACAGCTGGAAAACTGCAAATTCTTTCAGGATACAAAAAGAATATGGGGAGAAAGCAGTCATTTGCTTTTCTGCCTATAATATTTTTTAAAGAATGAAAGTTCACAGATCAGCAGGATTGCCTGTTTTGTTAACCTTATCACTATCAGACTTTGGAAGTGAGCCACATCTCTAAGTAGTTCCTTCTTGGAGTCTTTAGATTACATTTACTAGCAAATGTTTCTATTAAGAAAGCAAAAGTCTACCACCATTGTAGAATCAGAGGCAAACAGCAAAGAACGAAGCATTAAAAAAATCACTTTGTTTATTTGAAATTTTAAAAAGTGTGGCATGACCCAACTTTGAAAAATTGGTTGATGGAGCATGCTTCCAGACATAAAACTGAACCAAGAAAAAGCTTACTTTGGAGCTGAAAATAGTTCCTCATTCATTCTATTCTTCTTTTGATGTTCTTTTTCACCTTTTTTCACTAAACGTCTCCATTCTGCTTTAACAAAGAAAATTGTTCTAATTATCATCCTTACTTGAGAACAAGACAACTCTAAATTAAGATGAGCTCCCTTCCATTTAAAAACAAAAACTAGACAAAAAGAAGCTCATTTATCTCTTGCATATTGTTAACAAAATTTAACATGACCTTCCTCTTTTAAAGTTATATCACTGGAGGGGAAAAGATTTGTCTTTCTTTTTATAACAGTATGATAATTCTAGAATGGAAAAATATTCAGATTCAATTTGTCCTTGTTTCAATATTACTGAGAATAATGGTTTTTTTGGTACAGGTAATCATATAAATACATTAAATATTTAAGTACCATATTTTATCACTGTGTTTATTGGAACATGTGTGTATTAAAGAGATAGTGTAGGGCAGGGGTGTCAAACTCAAGACCTGCAGTCTGGATCCGGCCCAGGGATGCTTAAATTCAGACGATGGGGCCAGCCTGGAACTATCAAAGGCCAGCCTGCTAGGCCTTTGGTGGATAAAATGGACCACGTGCAGGATCCCTGTGCCTCATTTTCACCCTCCATGGCCTCCTGCAGCACTCTGCTAGCTGAAACTGGGCCAAAACCCAGGCCAATAACCAAGCCAAAAATGGGCTGAAAAATAGGCCCAGAACAGACCAAAAATGGACTGAAAATGGTCCAAAAATGGGCCACACAGTGTGTTTTCGGGCAGCAGAATGCTGCAGGAGGCCATGGAGGGTGAAGAAGAGGTGCAGGGTGGCTGCATGCAGACCTCCCATGCCCCCTTTTGTCCAGCGGGTGTTGAAAGAGGCATCCATCCCACCTTCTCCACCGCCACTCCCTTCCCATGCTGCCACCCCACAAAGGAGAACAAAAATGCTGATCGGGCCCTCAAAGAAATCCAGTTTGACACTCCTGATGTAGGGAATAATCAATATACTAAATAAAATCCTGTCTTGTCTGTAACCTTTAAATTGGGCAAAATGATAGGACAAAACGTTTTCAACCAATATACCTCTAACAGGGTGACCTTCAAAATTCATCCAAAATCCAGAATCTTTGACTCCCATGGAATTGAAATTTGGCAAATGATATGAAGCATAACAATAATCATAAAACATTTTATGACATAATACAAAATATCATAAAACATTTCTGTAGTCAAGCATGGGCTATATTTAAAGAAGATACATTTTGGAATATCTCCCTGAACTTTTCCAGTACATTAGAAGCTCTGTCACTGTTGAAGGAATCTGATCCTGAAAGGATCCTGAAAGGTCCTGAAAGGAATGAGATATAGTTGGCAATTTGTGCAGTCATGAAGATTTTTGTATAACTTCTTACACATTGAATTTTAGGATAACAGGACTTCCAAACTAACAGCTGGCTCTGTGCAGGAATTTGACAACTACTGTATATCATTACCAAATATAACAATTTTGAGAGATGTCCATTTAGCCAAAAGCACTTCTTGAATTCTTGCAGGCAGCATGTTGAGGAAAAAACATCACTTTTCGGCCGCATGAGTTATTTTTATTTCAAGCTTTTCTTTACCTATTTGTGCTAGATCTAAATGAAACTGGACATAGTTTAATTCCATGTTTTTTAAGATGATCCTGTAGAAATGTGAAGAGAAAAATCACTTTATTTAGAAGGATGGTTATCACTTGATTATTCATTATTTGAATATTCAATGTTTTTCCTTTGATCTCAGACAGCCATGAGCCCCGGAGGGGCTAATATAGCAAAATAATCAGAGGGGTAAGGTTGAAATTTCTTTCCTTCACTCTTGCTAACTGTTGGGAGATTGGGAGAATTTATATTTTTATAGGTTACTATCTTAGTTTGCTATTGAAAATCCTTAAAAACTTGCTTTGCTAATTTGCTGCAGTATAGTTTTCATTGGATTAAAATCTTCAAAGAAAGGCTAGGGATCTTAGGCTGTCTCCAGTCCACAGGTAGCTAAACCTAGTTCTGCATATTTGTATGTAAAAACTTTATGTAAAATGTATGTTAAAAACCCAGAAACCTAGCCCCTTAATTTTACATTAGATTTTTATTCTACCTTTACTACTTCATAAATATCTCAAGTCAACAAAAATAGATAAAACTACTTCCTCCTATTTTTCCCACAATAACAACTAATCTATGAGGTGAGTTGGGTTCAGATATGACTCATCCAGGGTAACCAAGTCAACTTTTATGTCAAAGGCAGGACTAGATTTAGATTTAAGAGACTTCTGATTTCTCAGCCAGCACATTTAAACACACTTAAGGAATACAAACATGCACAATTTCTTTAGAGCTGCTCTGCTCTTTCTTTTTGGGTTGTTTTGTATTTTCAAAAATGCTTTAGGAAGGAGAAAATTGCTTTTACAATTTGCTTCTTCACATCTAGATATAAAGAGTTTCAGTCACCATGCTGTGGTCCAGAATATAATTCCCTTCCAGGAATAATAGCAAATGATTGTTTTCACTGATAATTGTTTCACAACTTCTATAAGTTAAAGCAGTGCAAGGCAAAATGGAAACTGATGTTTCACTCAGCCAACATATTTGGCAAGACAATAAAGATATTGAGAAGAAGGCTTCTCTTTGTTTCCTTTCTTCTCTGTGTTAGCAGTTCTCCATGTTGAAGTTAGTGTTGTCTAGAGTAAACTAGATACAGAGCAATTCCTGAAAATATATCCAATCCCTTCTCCCAATTACCAAGCCATGAAATATATTTGTATAAACTGGCTGGATGAGATGTATTTTAACTGAGAAAAATATAATTCAAGGCATGATATAAGTCAAATAAACTTTGCACTAACTGCTGATGCCTTATTGTTTTCTTACTGGAGAAATCTTGTTCCATTTCATTGTTTTGGAAGAGTCTTCTTTTCCATTGGAATAAAACTCTCTGATATCATTTGTTCCCTGATTCTTTCCCTATCTGAATCTATTTCTTTCCATGATGGCTATCTTACCTGCTGCCAAAAAAATGGTCAAGAGGACACTGATACAGCCAAATTGCACCAACATCAGAACATCAGACCAGATCAACAGACAAGCTTAACTTATGTCACACATGTGACATAAATGACTTGTGAATGACAATGTAAGACCCTAAAATTCTTGAAATTATTATATTTCATATTTCTAAACTATCTATCTCCCTAACCAGAGGCTCTGTGAATGTTGAATTAAATGAATAAGTAGTGATATGATTGGTATGAATGGTATGAATTGATATGATATGATGCAAAGGAAGGCTCCAGAAATTAAAAGTGAGAATTGTGGTGTTGAAAACAATTCAGTATTTCTTAATGGAGTATTCAGACTGTTGATTGGGGATGGATGTTTTCATTTCATAAAAATAACAGTTGCTTTTAAAAAAACTTTTCTATTGATAGTCAAGCCAAGTTAATTGGGAATTATGGAAACTGAAATCTAAAGCAGCATGTCTGGAAGGAACTGATGATATCAGTAAGTATAAATTTAAATGCCAAATACCATGTTTTGCATTTGCAAGCATCCGAAATGAAATAGGAACAAAATTCTATTTAACTTTTGGAGTATAGCAATCAATCAATGTGAAATAGAGTTACATAAACCAGAACTCCATGTTAGGCTACTTCTTATATGAAGAAACTTGTTGAATGTGTGCATCTAACAACTAATTAGTTGTTTACATACTCTCTAAGTTGTAAGTTTTTTAAAAAAAATTATGACCTTTATAAATACACCAACATTAAGTGAAATAAAATTATTGTTTTGGAGTATAAGCAAAGTTAATCCCAAGACAAGTATGAAGAAGAAACATCAAGGAAAACTAATTTGCCTATATAGGCACCACAATCATTCCTACATAGCTCACCTTCTACTGCCATACAACTCACCCATCAAAACCAAAAGGTGGGAAATGCAACTGACAATATAGCAAGAAATAATAATAATCAATAATATAATATTGAATCTGTTGCAGAAGAAGAATATGTTTGCTTTTCTGTAGATCTGAGTACTCATTTTTATTATAGTCTTCACCTATCTGATCACTTTTATAGAAAACAAATAACAGCAATCATAAAAATAACACCATTATAAATTATGCTAGTTTCCATTCATTGGATCTAAAATTTATCTATCTATCTATCTATCTATCTATCTATCTATCTATCTATCTATCTATCTATCTATCTATCTATGTTTGTTTTCTTAAGTTTTCACAGGTACTTACATGTATGGTATTCAGCTTTGTTCGGGTATTTTCCCACGTCATTATGGTTGTGCTTTTAAAGTTGCAGCAACGTTTCAGCAGAATCTCATCTGCCATCATCAGGCTTCTGTATTGAGTTTGTATGTGGGTCAGAGTCTCACAGTCGCTGGTTTTAAATTTGCGGCTAGCCTACTGTTGAGCCAGAATGGGTTTTTCTTCATCCTGATTGGTTGGGAGTCTTGGCCTGTGATTATTGGTCTTGGAGTTTGCTGTGTTCTGCTTGTTTGGTGTTTCAAATGTCTTCTGTCTGTTTTGTGGCTTTTTTGTCTTGATTGGCTGGCAACATTGTGTTCCCAGCAACATTGTGTTTCAGATGAGATTCTGCCAAAACGTTGCTACAACTTTAAAAGCACAACTACAATGATGTGAGAAAATACCCGAATGAAGCTGAACAGTATACATATATAGACACACACACACACACACACACACACACACACACACACATATAACATGAAACATTTTATATGTTACATATAGAAAATGAAACCCAATGGCTACAAACAGTAGAAGACAAATGTCTAAAGTTCAATCAGCCTTGGGGGTGAGGAAGAATTGGGCAAGTACATTGGAAAAAAACAGAATAGTGAGATTACATTTGATGTATTTCATTATTTCTGGATTGAGTAACCTCGGCAGGCATTTAGCTGACAAGTTGCCGAGAAAGACACTGCAAGATTAATGATAAATGCAATGTCCTTACACAGTGGGAAAGACCAAGAAATGTGCTTTAATGTCTCCCCCTGGTGAAAGGAGTCTGTTTCATCTTCCCATTGATAAATCAGTAGCATTAAAGCATGATTTTACTGCTTCCCTTCTGTTCTATAGCCCTGTAATTCATTTTGGCTGGAGTGACATGATGAGCACAGTCAAAAAAAAATATTCAAAGGAATCTATTTTGTTGCAGGAGCTTAATTGTTTATTTCAGCTTTGAAGTACTAATCTTAACAGAATAGCAGAGTTGGAAGGGAGCTTGGAGGTCTTTTAGTCCAACTCCCTGTTCAGATAGGAGACCGTATATCATTTCAGATAAATGACTGTCCAGGTTTTTTTTTTAAAGCCTCCAATGATGTACTATGCACAACTTCTGAAGGCAAGCTGTTATATTAGTTTATTGTTCTCACTGTCAGGAAATTTCTCCTTACTTCTGGGTTACTTCTCTCCTTGACTCTGTCTTGGCCAACCTAACTATATCAGAGGGAATATCTAGAAAAACCACCTAAATAGAGAACCTTCATCATGTGTCATTTTTTTCATAGACATAGGATTTAGGAAGTTTTTTTTTGTTCTAAACTATCAAGTTACATTGGAAACAACATTTCTAAAGAAAATGTTCTAGAAGATAATTGATGGATGGATAAAAGGTTATGTGTAGCAATTAATGTTCTCTGGATTATTTTCCCACAGAAATCCTGTTCCAAGAAAATCCCCCATCATTCCTCACCTATGGTGCCAACATCTGGAGAACTAAGGAAGCATTGAATTACTTGCCACAAATGAATGTGTACTATATAAACCCATGCTTACTATTCACAAGGAAGATAGATAAAAATTTGCTTCTGAAACCCAGATATAAGTCAGAGAACTTTCAGATTTCAGTCAAGGAACAGTTTGAAAGAACCAAAGTCAGTCCAGTGAAGAATATCATACTTAAAAGTTTTATCTGTTTAATTTCTGAAGACAACTAGTGGTAATGCATATTTAACAGGAATCCATCATCTTGCTTAGCTTCCTTTTCCATCAGAGAAAGGATATTTTAGTGGTGAGAATAAAGTTCCAAACAAATAAGGAAATATTATTCTCCTGGGGAGAAATTAGATATCTTGTTTTTAGAAATATGCACGAGAACAAGGTTTGATTCAAATCCTGCTGGAGAAAGTAAATGGTTTCATTTTGACATTCCAGACACAATTTGAAAGTCCACCAAGTTTTAGTCAATTTTGGTGGTGGGGTGAGGGCAAAAGATGTCTTATCATATGGCAGATAATATAAGTTTTTGATTGGTAAATTCCAAAAATTCAGAAAATTCCAGGATATGAATTGAAGTACATGAACTAGTTTGAAGATCTTGTGTCACCTTCTGTTCTCTTGACATCCTTTTTTAAATCCTTTCCAAATTCTTTGCAAAAATATTATGATAAATAATAAGAGAGGGCTTCTGATAAAAAAAATTTGTATCAATTATTGACATATTTTGCTTATTGGAAATAGCAGTAATTCCACCTGAAATCTGCTATTGGTTTAAAAAAACAATTAAAAAAACTTTCTAAATGAAAAAATGAAAAAGGAGGGAGAGGATTTGTCATTATTTCTTTCCCCATTTATGCTATTTGAAATTAGAGAGTTAGAAGGGATCTTAAAAGATTTTCTATTCTAACCTCTCCTGTCCAGAGCAGAAATCCTCACACCCACAGAGGGGAGAGAGAGATCTCTCCAAAATTTATTTTAAAATCTCCAGTAATGTGGCATTCACAACTAAAGGAAAATTGCTGTCCTTGGCCCTTAAAGATTAATGGGTTTGTATCTATTGATGGGGCCCTGTTGTATTTTTATACTGTTTCTGACATTTTTGTCATCCCTGTTGTTTTACTTCAGGCTGCTTGTTTATATAGACTTTAACTATTTCTATTGTTACATAGTTTTTTGTTTTGTGGATTTTGTAATACGTCCACTATCTTCTAGAATGGACAGCCAAGCCAAGCCAAGCCAAGCCCAGCCAAATCAAACCTCTTCCTCTTCCTCTCCCTCTCCCTCTCCCTCTCCCTCTCCTTCTCCTTCTCCTTCTCCTTCCTCCTCCTCCTCCTCCTCCTCCTCCTCCTCCTCCTCCTCCTCGCAAGGTCCGCTTTTCAGATCATTGAACACCTGTCAATTCATAAAGCATTCCTATACCTATTTTCGAGTTGCCATAAGCAGTGGGGAAACCCTGAAGGAGCAGTACAGCAATTAAAACCAGAAGTACATTCCATGCTTATCTTGCAAAGATTGTAGCTGAGGCTACTGGATCTTCTGCCTGTGAAAATCCATCATTGGAGAATGTGATTGATCACACCCAGACCGTGAATGTGCTTGTTGGAGAATCTGATTTATGACACATCCAGGGGGAAGTGGAGAACAGGGTCATAGGCGACCATAAATTATGTCTGGCAGTGTTGGCTTCATATGGATCAATGCTGACATGCTGCTCCTAATACATCTTTTGGATTCTTTGGAAGTTTGGCTCGAGGCCCTTCATGTATTAGAAGACTGATATCTTCCCTCAGTCTTCCCTTCTTTAGGTTAAATATACACAGTTCCTTTAACCAGTCTGATTTAATCACAAAGACTCTTATCATTTTATGTTGATGTTCTCTGTAGTCTTCTCATTTCCTGATCATCATTACTGTAATTTGGCAGCCAAACCCGAGACAGTATAAAGCACAATACAGTATGATCACTTCTTGTTTTTATTTTCCAATTCCATTGGTATTTATATAGCAGTGACAATCAAGTGCAGAATGTTTTGAATTAGTATTGTTATATTAGTGTGAATACTTCTCTCATAAGTAGGTGACATATACCTTATTTTGTATTAGTGAGGGGGTCATGGAAGAGCATTCTTCCCAAAAACTTCCATCTGGTCATTTCTTTGAAGCATTTTCTCACCTTGAAACTGGGACACATAAAAACTTTACAGACTGCCTACTTTCTAGACTCTCAGGATGGAACAATTCTACTCCCTTCTGTGTTGATGAGATCCATGTTAATCCATGCCATCACTCTGCTAAACAACTAATTCCCACAATACTGTCAAACTATCTAATAAGGCTGTATTCTATTATTCTTCTCACCTTTCCGAATACTTATCACCTTATATTTTTATGACTATAACTTTGTTGCTTATCTTATAATTTATATTGTTTACTTAGTATTCAAGTATGATGCATGTTGATTGCTTATTTAATATCCTATGACTATTACTAAGTGTTGTATCTTATGATTTATGATGAATGTATTTTTACGATGATTATGATCATGATTTACCACTTATTGTTTGTATGTACACTGAGAGCTTATTCACTGGAGACAAATTCCTTGTGTGTCCAATCACACTTGACCAATAAATAATTCTGTTCCATTCTATTCTATTCTATTCTATTCTACTCTACTCTACTCTACTCTACTCTACTCTACTCTACTCTACTCTACTCTACTCTGCTCTACTCAATTCATCTCCATTGTTATGCTTATCTGTAGGCACTGAATTATAATAAACATTTGGATAAACTACAACAAATTCAGAAAAAAGGAACAGGGATAAAAGGAAGCTGGACATTTAGCTTTACAAGGAGATGCTGAGGGAACTGAGTGCATTTAGCCTTAGAAATATAATTGAGGCAGAATGTGTAGATTTATTGAAGCCAAGATTGGATAGCCTTGGGAATGTCTTTCCATTCCCACAGGGAGTGGAAACCTGGATTTCATGGCCTAAATTTATTATCAGTTATTCATTCATTTGTTCATTCATTCAGTTTCTATAGCAGCCTTTCTCAGCCAAGTGACTCTGGTAGGCTTACAATTTTATAACTATAAAATAGTTTGAAACAATTTAAAACAATAAAGACATGCAAAGAATACATACCACAGCTGAGGTAGTCAATCAACCAATAAGAAAGCCAAGATTATGAGCCCAGGCCTTTATACACAATCAGGTTTTTAAAGTCTTATCAAAGGCCAACAGGTTCGAGATTATTTTTATTTCTGAGGGAGAATATTTCACAAAGCAGGGGCTACAGAAGAGAAGGTCAATCTTCTAATTCTTCTAGTTGACACTCTTTATCTGGCAGGGTCTGTCACATACCCAGTCTGCTAGATTGAATTGGACAGATAGAAAAGAAGGTCCCTCAAGTAACCCTGTCCCAAGCCATATAGGGCTTTAAGGTGACAACCAGCACCTTAAATTGTACTGAAAACACATAAGTAGCCCATGCAACTCATGGAGTGCTGGTGTAATATGCATTGTGAATCTGGAACATTTACTACCTATGTATCACATTTTGCACCAGTTGAAGTCTTCAAATCTCCTTCAAGAGCAGCCCTATATGGAGCACATTGCAGTAGTCTAAGCAAGAAGTTACAAGAACATGGGTGATGGTGAGCATAGATGGTAAGCACAAATAACCATGCCTCCGATTCTATGGTTTCAAGCTTATCCTTGCTGAAGGTAGCAAAGGCAGAGCTATGACACCTTAACAGAAATCTGTGCAGATACTACAAGGAGATGCCCATTAAGGAGAATTAACTTTCATTTGAGACCAGCTTTATTCAAAGAGGCACCCCAAAGCATCTCATGCTGCTGGAAGTTTTGGCTTTGCATTTTCAACATATCTGGAAGTCTCCAAGATGTTCAAATCAGAATCTACTCACCAACTTGAACAGACAAAACCGACTCTTTTCCATAGCAATTTTGATATGGGAATCAGCCATTTTCTTCACAGCTTGGACTTGTTTGCTGGTTGAAATTGCTGTACTTTCTAAATAAACTGTCTGTACTTCGTTCATCTCTGTTTTTGTGAAATGTAAAAGTTGCAGAAAATAAGACCATTTCTGGACTAGGGAGAGGTCTAAATATAGTACTCTGTGGGGACTCAGTTCCTCTGCTGGTGCCTTTTTTCAATATTGGCTTGGAGATGTTGGCAATCCTCCAAGTTCTAAAATAAACATGAAAAGTGCAGCCCAAATGCATAAAATTCGAACAAATGACTGAGAAAAAGGTGTTAAAAAGATGAATATATCAAATGGATCTAAGGTGAAAATATTGCAAATTATCAAATTATCAAATCATGAAATTGAGAAATGAAATCCACCTTGTCAGTGTGTGCTTATTTAACAACAGTCCATAATTTCCATTTATTTTGTTGCTCAGTTTCTTCTCTTGTTTCTATTTCCATGGTAAAATTTATATTGTAATTTTTCTGAGGCTGTTAATAAGTAACACTATACTATACTGTCAAACTCAAGGCCTGCAGGCCAAATCTGGTTCATGGGGTGATTAAAATCTAGCCTGTGGGCTGGCCCAGCCTGAAACTATTAAAAAAAAAACAGCCTGCCAACAGCGCCAAAGTGGGCTGCATGTGGGGGACCCTGTGTTTTGTTTTTACCCTCCATGGCCTCCTGCAGCACTCTGCTGGCTGAAACCAGGTCAAAAAATGGGCTGGAAAATGGATCAAAAACAAGCTGGAAAATGGGCCAAAAACAGGCTGACAATGGGCTGGAAATGGGCTTAAAACAGGTTGGAAAATGGGCCAAAATGGCCAAACATGGCTGAAAAACAGGCCAAAAATGGGCCACGTGGCCCATTTTTGGCTGGCAGAGTGCTACAGGAGGCCATGAGGTGCAGGGCAACCATGAACAGATCCCCTGTGCCCTGTTTTGGCTGGCAGGGTGCTTCAGGAGGAATCCATCCTGCCACCCTCCTCCCCACGCTGTCCCACAGAGGAGAACTACAATGCTATCCGGCCCTTGAAGAAATTCAGTTTGACATCCCTGCTCTACACATTTGTCCATTTCTCAGGATTGTATTCCACCAATCCCATTATAATCTATAAAAGGTTATGTGATGCCACTCTTTACCTTGAATAATGTTTTGCAGGAAAAGTTTAACCTAAAAGCAGAGTAAGGAAAATACCAAATTATTCATTTTATATGCATAAGATATTGTGCTATATTTTTACCAAGAAGTTGATTTCCCAACAAACATGCTTTCCAGAATCTAAAAACTGTAGGCAGGTGAGGGAAGGGGCTTGAAAAAGAAAAGAAGACATTTTCTGAAACACTTATTCCTGCTCAGGGCATAGAAGAATGTTGTTTCATACACTTTCCCTCACCAAAGTTGATAAAATAAATCACCTTATCATAAGGGACTGAAAAGTATCTCTCCCTTTTCAGGCCAAAAGCAAATAATGTCTAATCAAATATGGGTGGTCCACATTATCCACTTTAACTTGGGGGCTGCATGATAGGTTCCTGCTGTTCCTGAGCTTTTATGATATTAAATGCACTCTACATATATACATATATAGCCTCCTAATTTGTGTGTGTGTGCCAATGGTGGTATTCGACTGGTTCGGCCCGGTTCTACTGACCCGGAAGGAATGATGAGCAGCGGAGACTGAACCGATTCTCTCTGCTGCTCTGCTCTTGGACCCACCCACCCACCCAGGCTCCCATACTCAGTTTTATCTGCTGAATTTGAAGCACAGCTGCTTTGTGCAGCACATAATAGTGCCACGTGGCAGCTGCTGAAGTGACCAGGATCTTACAGGTTTGCAGGAGTTAGAATGCCTCTGCACCTGCACAAACACCTCTGCGCCTGCGCAAAGTACGTGTTTGGCACATGCATGCATGCAAAGTGTGTCACGTGCGCAAAGCACACCCACTAAGCCATGCCCATCGAACCGGTGGCAACAATATTTGAATCCCATCACTGGTGTGTGTATATATGTAGAGAGAGAGAGAGAAAGAGAGGGAGAGGGGGGAGGGAGAAAGAGAGAGAGACAGACAGGCAGACATATACACAAACTACTCTGTTGTCTATAGTCTTTGCCAAGCAAAATCATTTTCTAAGACACTTTTGTGTTATTCTCACTGATCCTGCTTCCCCACTCAAGTGGTCTTTTTTTTGTATCTGAAGTAATGAAAACCAATCTAATCACAGGAATAGAGATTTGATCTTCTGCAACACACTGGCCATAGTCATTGATTGCTGGTGTTGGGGAAGAGCCCCAATTAATTTTCATGAGTGTTAATCTCAATGACGTCAAAAGAGACCTAATTTGATTACTTCATGTTTTCACCCTGTCCTTTCTGATATGTAAATTAGCAAGGTGTCATTCCTTCCACCTTCCAAATCTGAAAGTCAAAACAGCCTCTGGTAGTGAAACCAAATATAACATAGTTTTTTTCTGAAATGAATAGCCATAAAGATGAATAGCCATAGAGATAATAGAACTGGAGATGGAGATATTTCTGCCTTCAAGTCAGGTTGACTCCTAGCAACAGCATGGAAAAGTCCTTGCAGTTTTCTTGGCATGAATTTTGGAAGTGGTTTTTCATTATCTTCTTTGGGTTGAAAGAGATCAAAGGTTAAAGTTAGGGTTTCTTTTTCCTCAGTTTGGAGAAGGATTTTGGAAGTGTAGTTTTATTTTTCTGAAGTTACATTTTTGAAGTTGGTTAGCATTTTCACTGGAGAGCACCAGGAGATCCTAGCTTTATAAATTAGACAGGGGAAAGAATACAGAAGTAGACAGCAACCAACCATTTGTTAATTGTTGCTGAGATATCCAGTTGACATGGTCACAAATTTGACTTGAGTAGATTCTTTGCTTTTTAAATTATTTTAGGAGTTACAGGACTGTTTTTTATGTTCTCTAGCCTCAGAGTAAAATGTGTGTATGTGTGTGTGTGTATATATATATATATCTATGTATGGATATGTATGGATGTCTCTGCATCAGAATTGATTCTTGACAACTGCCTAGACTACTCTCTGCAATTTTCTTGGCAAGATTTAAAATTTTTGAAATTGTCCTGCAGTTTCCTTGGCAAGTTTGCCTTTACCTTCTTCCCAATGAGATTAATTATGCTTATTCCATGGAAATAAAGAAATTTCTGTTGTGATACAAATCATTCTTGTACCCAATAGAGGTTAACTGAAAGAAAGAAATCAGAGTGGTAAATCAGACAGAAATCAGCCAGAAGCAACCTTTATATTCAATTATTTTTCATTGCATGGATTATGCCATTCATTAGTAACCCTATTGGGAGGGAGGGGGCAATAGAAGAACTTTGTCTGTCTAAAGTATTTATTCTTAGAAAATCTAAGACAAATATACCATTTAAAACAAAAAAAAATAGCTGGGACTGGGGACTGGGGTTGGGCCATTTCAGGAGAGCCTTTCTTTTCAGCTAAGCACATAGAAGTCAACATTGCCAAGAGAAATTCAAAATAAATTCTCATACACCCTGAGAATAATATAGAAAACAGGAGGTTATTTCATAGGAGAAGAAAATTTGTAAATAAACTGAAGCACAAAATTAAGTCTGCGTTTCCATAGCAAAGTGATCAAAGACCTGTCTTAACTTTCTATCCAAACCTTCCCTTCTCACCATTCCCCTCAATCTTCTTCTGAGATCTTTCTGTATAAATTGCAGTTGCCAAATTGCATTTATATATCTTGCATTATTATTATATTCTATTTATGATTCTTGAAAAATGAAGTAGCAAGGAATGACAAGCATGTTTAATAAGGAGAGATAATGAATGGATACCAGGGGATTATAATTAGCAGCAGAAGGACTGTTTTGTTGCTAATATTCTAGGAAATTATATAAAACCTTGGGGAGTATTTGATGAGAACATTGCTTTTCCCCCAGATCAGTACCATTTTGACAAATTTTCTATAAGAGGAGTAAACTTATGAAATGCTTTCTTTTTAAAAAAAGATAAAATACATTAAACATGTTATTTTCCCCAAGGGGGCTTTCATTTTTGTAATCTTTCAAACATTGTCTTTCTATTCTGATTAATGCAACACATCAAAACAACGACAAACCATCCAATGGGTTATTTCCCATGGAGAAAAGAATGCTTCCAAGAATGTCATGCTGGACTAGATTTTTTTTCCCCCTCCAGTTATTTTATTTATAATAAAAGCAAACAGGTCAAACCTGCGAAGGATCACTTTCTCATCCTTTCAATTCACTGGAATATATCATTACTTAGATAATGTCCTTTGCACATTAAAAAAAATGTGTAGCATTTGACAATGTAATACTGATATAACCAACTCTGGATTATCATATTTTTTAAAAGTCAAAAACAGTCATGATTTATCATTTTATGTTCTCTTTTTCCTTGTCCATTTGGATTATGTTCATTGTCCAGTTTCAACAGACTTTAGACACAATTTTTAAAATAAAGAAATGAGGTCTTCTTGAGAAGATTCCTGCCTACCAGAGACCAAATAAGCAAAGAGGGAAGCATCCTGATCTCATGAAGCTACTTAGAATAAGCTGTATAACAATCCTCATTATGACAGAATCCTGATCAGCAAGTAAGATGGTTAGTATCAGTGTTGAGAGTTAACACTGGTCATAAAGCCAAAGATTCTCAAAGTAAGAACCCATTTCCACTATTCTGCCAGGCCTGAAGATGCTTCTTGGATGGGAAGTGAAACCACTTCAACAGAAAAAACCAGAAAGTCCAGTTGCCTTCTGAAAAAGCATCTTTGGGACAACCATGACCTGGGTGACTGAGAATCTCCACTGACTTTTAGCTGTACAATTTGGATGAATACCCTTTGAATGGTGTGGGAGTAGGAATGGAATTCCAGAGAAAAAAATTGCAGACTACCTGAACCAGGAACAATAATCAGGTGACCCAAAAGAAACAGATAAACCTCCAAGTGCTTCAATGACCCTCTAAAAAGGATGCAGATTACCAGCTATTTGCAAGGAATATAAATCCTTCCATTCCCCACTATCATATCAGAGCTGAAGAAGCTTCTTAGATAAGAAGCGAAATGTTATCAAAAGAAAAACCAAGAAAGTCCAGTTGCCTCCTGAAAAAGCACCTTTGGGACATTCTTAAAATAACATTTTTTGGAGGTTTTCAAATGGGAGCAGTTTGTTCATTTGTTACAGATAACTTAGTGGATTCTGATATTAAGGACATATTGGACTCAGATGATATTAATTGTTGCTTCCAAATAATTGTTTCTACAATTCAGGCAGGAATGGAAAAAATGAAATGTAGTCTCAATCTTTATAATCAATTACAACACAATAATTAAATAAACATAAATCATAATCTAAGATAGTGAAATATCTTTTAGAGACTTCTTTTCACTTGTCTGAATGACAAAAGTGAAAAAAATATTACATCCATTTTCTTAGGTTTTTTTTTAGAAAAACAGAGGAAGTTATCTCTATGCAGCATATAAAGATAAACTGAATTCATGAGGAGTCCATGTTAAATTATATCCTACTCTCCTTCAAATCAGATTTGTAATTATATATTATTATTTTCAATTATGGTAACAAAGCAATATGTACATCATTAATCAAATGACAAGTGTTTCCAAACATTTATCCCCTGGATAATAATAAATAGAGTGTTTGTTACCAGGTTTAGTTGGCCTTGTTTAAAAGTCTTCTTCATCCAAGCTCATTCCAATCAGGGTACAAAGCTTTGATGTGTGAGTTTATTAAAAACACAAGCCAGGAAGATATTTGACTGCTGAAAGCTAAATGGGTTTATGATTTACTGTTGACATGACAATCTAGTCAGGAATCCAGAATCACAGTTGACTCAATTCAGTTTGGATAGTGATTGGGTCTCTTACAAAACAATCCTGATCTAAATAATTGTTTCACCATGACAAAGTAAAGAATTATTTCATAAATATTGAAAGCTGAAATGCCATCAAAATATAACATACCTCAGAGCAAAATGTGCATGTACTGAAGAACTGTTTAACAATAATAGATTGTGTGAAGGATATTGATTACTGAGAGAGGGGGGGAGGGAGGGAGGGAGGGAAGGAGAGAGAAATGAATTTGAATAATCTGTATTTCCAATTGTTCCAGAGAGTTGGAAAAAAAGCAATTGAATCTTCAGATCACTGCGGCATTAGTTTGTTTTTGTTTGTTTTTTTTAAATAAAAAGCATTGTAAGGAATTAAGACAAGGTGAGAATCTCCTCAACATTTTTTTACTGCTGGAGGCAGTAAAACTTCCATCTGCCCAAGGTGTTAATCTGAGCTGGAAGCTCTGTTAATTTGTGTGACTATACAAGGCTGGTGTCCAAACCAGGGAAATGATTGAGGCCAGGGATGTCAAACTTGCATCGTCATGTTAGTGTCACATGATGTATCAGGACTTGTTTCCCTTTTGCCAAACCAGGCATGGGTGTAGCCAGGGCATGATTCATCCAGCCTGTGGGCTGCGAGTTTGGCACCCCTGGTTTAGGCCACTTATGCTATCTGAAGCATTTTCATTCTGTTTAATGCAGTGCTGACTTTCTGCTTATAGATCTTTATTTTACATATGACAAAACAGAACTTCCAAAAGTTATCCAAAATATTAGACATAGTTTAATCAAAAACATTCATCAAAAAGTTTAATCAGGAAGCTTCCATTAAAAAAAAATAGATATTCACAAAGCATTCTATCTCTGGAGATGGAATACTTTTGGAAGTCTGGCATGTTCTGTTCTTCCTCCATAACAAGCTAAACCAGCCGTTCCAGAAATGGTTTGGCAGTTTGCTGAGGCTCAAACTTCCAGACAGGAGGTAGTTCATAGTATTCTGAATATCATGATCCAGAACTGGAACACCTTAAGCTTTTTTTTTAAAAATAACTTATTTCCAGAAGCATCACTCTGGCCTAGAAGAACCAGATCTTCTAGATCTTGGTACAGAAGAATAGAGTGTTCCATCTCCAGAAAGGGAACATTTCTATCTCCATAATTAACAGTAAATCCAACTGTAATGAAAAGCAATGACAGTAATCCAAGCTGTTTATAAATGTGCTTCCCTAATTCTGTTCTGAATCAAGTATTCACTTGAGAAAGATGGGATCTATAGCCAATGGAACTTTTAAGCCATTTAGGGCTATGGGAAACTATCATGTTATGATAAGAAATAGAATAGAATAACAGAGTTGGAAGGGACCTTGGAAATCTTCTAGTCCAACCCCAGGAAACCCTACACCACTTCAGACAAATGGTTATCCAACATCTTCTTAAAAACTTCCAGTGTTGGAGCATTCACAACTTCTGGAGGCAAGTTGTTCCACCGATTGATTGTTCTAACTGTCAGGAAATATCTCCTAAGTTGCTTCGTTCCTTCATTAGTTTCCACCCATTATTTCTTGTCCTGCCCTCAGGTGCTTTGGAGAATAACTTGACTCCCTCTTCTTTGTGGCAACCCCTGATATACTGGAACACTTCTGTCATGTCTCCCCTAGTCCTTCTTTTCATTAAATTAAACATATCTAGTTCCTGCAACTGTTCTTCATATGTTTTAGCCTCCAATCCCCAAAGATCTCGAATCTTTGTTGCTCTTCTCTGCACTCTTTCTAGAGTCTCAACATCTTTTTTACATCATGGATGCAGTATTGGCCTTACCCAGGCATTATAAATTGGTATTAACACTTCACATGATTTCTATCCCTCTGTTTATGCAGCCTAGAACTGTGTTGGCTTTTTTGGCAGCTGCTGCACACTGCTGGCTCATATTTAAAAGGTCGTCCACTAGGACTTTGAGATCCCTCTTACAGTTACTACTATTGAGCAAGGTACCACATATACTGGACCTGTGCATTTGATTTTTTTGTAATGGACGTGTCCCTAATGAAGTTAAAAACATAAGTACATCTATATTAATAAAATACTAGTGTTTCAGGTCTTGCCAAGATATTTTTCAGTCATCAAATGCAACAGCTGGAGAACATTTTGACATCAGGATATGGGTCAGAATTATAAGAGTGTATTTCTCTGAACTAGAGGGAATATGAATATTCTCTTCTTCAGGAGAAAACTCTACTTAGATTTAAAAAAAAGAATATATGTATCAAATGCATTATTT
Source organism: Laticauda laticaudata (assembly GCA_004320025.1). NCBI lineage: Eukaryota > Metazoa > Chordata > Lepidosauria > Squamata > Elapidae > Laticauda > Laticauda laticaudata. The sequence continues at coordinate 26,097 of BHFT01005635.1, read as the reverse complement.
CAAACAAACTCCAGTTGGAAATCAGTAAATTAATGAATAACCTGCTTTAACAAAAAAAATCTGATGAACTTCTCCACAAATATTAATTGAATTGATAATTCTCTTTGTGGTAAGCACAGGTAGATTGACTTCTCTTGTATCTAAGTGAATCAGAACATGGACTCAGACTCAAACTCAGGAGAATGGACTCTTTACATATCTGGACTCCTTCTATTTCCACAGAACACACAAGATGAATTTGTAGCTAAGCAGACATGAGCCAAAAGCTCCCAACTGATTATCTATTTCTATGACTTTTTCCTTTATTTCCCATACATTCCGAATAGTGCTATGGGCCTGCTTATTCTTTTCTTCTCTTTGCAGGCTGTGGTCCCATGTGGTGGTAGCAGTTGTCTATCATCCTCATAATTTTTTAAAAAAGACAGCTCAGCTTGAACAATTCCATATAACAGATGCCAAGTCTCACTTTTATCTCACCAAGGTATATTAAACTTACAGAGTCACAGGCTAGATATGCCTTAAGGCTTCTTCAATTTTTATTCAACACTGCTGAAGGTTCATCTTAACACAATTATGGGCAGCTTCCCTGTAGTTAAAAGGTTGCATATTTTTCATTCATTTATGTCACTGCTGAAGGGCATAAAGAACAACACAGAGATATGTTGACCTCACAGGAGAGCATGGAGGCAAATGGGAGGGATGGGATTTATTTAAGAAAAATACTTTAAGACAATTTAGTGTCAGTCCCTTCTTCTAATCCAACTATGGTATGTCATCCTTAAATCATGGATATTGCATTGCCTGGCTAATTGTGTAATAAGACCCAGTTCTTCCATAATTTGGTTAAGGTTGAAGGAGCAAACTTGCCATGCACAACCCAGGCCTAATTGGAATGGAGATGGGGATGTGATCCATTATTTAATATGCCCATCATGGTTTCAGAGTTTAGTGATTCTGCATGAAACTTTGATTGTGAATAGAGACCTTGATCTTAGTTAAATAAGTATATAGATCTGAAGTTGAGTTGTATATATAAGTTGCTGATTCTGCTGCTCAGCAGTTTTTTCATCTGAGCTTTTAGATCTGATTAAGGAGCTGGGGCTGGATTCCTCCAAGTTGTTAGGCTTGGGCAGATTTTAATTCTGAGTGTAGTATTTGACACAGACTTGTCCAACTTTATAACTGGCCCAGTGCATACAGTTGCTGAATCTAGTCCTTCCTTTGGAACAGCTGGCTTGTAATCTGAAGATGATAAGCTTTATTATGTTAGATTATTTCCTGGTCAATATATTTACTCAGGAGTGCTATCAGCTTCTACAAGAGTAGGAAAAGAAATTAAAATTGTCTGCCCCAGATAAGGACATAATTAGTTTTTGAGCAGGTACTTGGGAATTTGTTCAACAAGAGTTTGGTTTACTATAAATCTACTCAATCTCTAAAACTCAAAGATGATGGACAAAACAAGTAAAAGTGAATTCTAGAAACTAAAATTACTGTTTGCTCAAAAATAATCTGCCTGCTTGTTGATCTCTATGATGAATCTGGACAGATTTATATTTTGCACAATCAGTAGGTAGAGTCCTTGCCTTTGGCAAGCTTCAGCAAATACATACTTTTCTTTTTTCCCCTGCATTAATCATTGAAGGACTAGATCACCACAAGGTGGGTTCCTTTTGAAGACCATCTGAAAACTTTGTTGCAGATGGTGGGCTGATAGTGGTTCAGCAGTGTGACATCTATAGTACATTGCAGGTGCTGAATTGATTGTCAATGTGTTTCTGAGCATGAACATTCAAAGTGTTAGTTTTGATGATAAGCACTGTATGGGACTGTGTGGTCTGTCAGACTTGTGGTCTGTCATAACAGAATCTGCCTAGTTTGTGCAATCAGCTCTGTGGGGAAGAATAATTCACATTCCCTCTCCCGATAGCAGGGATATCAAACTCAAGACCCATTGGCTGGATCTGGCCCTCTGGGTGCTTAGATCTGGCCTGCAGGGCTGCCCTATAAACAGCGAAGGTGCGGCCCTTGCAAGCTCCATTTTCATTGGCAGAGAGTTGCAGGAGGGTGTCACAGACAGAAACGGAACTCACGAGGGCCACAGGAGGCCCTTGTAAGCTACATGTTCACTGGCAGAGTGCTCAAGCCACTACAGGTACCCCTGACAGGAATGGCAATAAGCTCACCACTCCCACCCTGGCCACATACCCTCCAGTCCCCTTAAGGTCAAACACAACCCTGATGCGGCCCTCAATGAAATAGAGTTTGACAACCTTTCCCTATAGGCATCCTTTTTTATAAGTAGCTCTATCTCTCTGGAAGAGCTTACTTCCTGTCCCCAGCCCCCACTGGCTAAAGCTGAAATGCCCCCCACACTTTTAAAATTTAATACTTGTGGCTTAACTTTGCTTCCTTTCAACTGTATTTTTTATTTATTTATTGCTGTTTTGATTTTAAGTGACACTCCTAGAATCTGTTGAATATAAATTATGGAATGAATAAAACTGGGATGAAAAACTGGATTTCTTTTTTTTCCTGGACAAATCTTCCATCCAAATTTGGTAGAAATTTTCCAAAGATCACTTATTCTGCACTCTAATTGAAGCCTATTGCTTAATAGCAATAGCACTGAGACTTACATACTACTTTACAGTGTTTTACAACCCTCTGTGGTTTACAGAGTCAACATATTTCCCCCAACAATCTGGGTCCTCATTTTATCCACCTCAGAAGGATGGAAAGCTGAGTCAATCTTGAACCTGGTGAGATTTGAACTGCCAAATTGCAGGCAGCTGGCAGTCAGCAGAAGTAGCCTGTAGTACTGCACTCTAACACTGCATCACCATGGGTCTGTTAACCATAGCAATTCATTAGACACAAAAGATATGTAAAGGTATTTGGGTTTTCTCTTTTGCTTGAATGGAAAAGACTACTTAACCCCAAAAGAGATATTGCAAAAAGATAATGTATGATTATTGTCAAAGAAAGAGTTGGGAAAAATTCAGTTTGATTATGTGATTTATTTATTAAATGTATATGCATCTATATCATTGTTTTTTTATATCATTCTTCAAAGTGATTCTGGATGACTTAATTAACCATTGTTTTTGTCTATATTGATAATATTGTTAATCTATATTGATAATAACTGTTTTTGTCCTCTAAATTACTTACTGTGCTGAGATCCACAAAGGCATATCACTCAGTCTGAGCTTATGTCTGTTCCATATTCTTAATATTGCATACAATGATTCTCAAGATATGCATCAATGTTAACTTTATCATATGATATAAAATCATGACATCAGGATATCACAATAGCAACCCTTGACCACTTGTCTCCTGGACAAGAAATGGCTTGAGCTAGCTGAAGGTGATTATTCTATAGCTTGAAGAATTCTCGCAGCTAAAACTTATATGATAAAAATCCATTTTGCACAATATTATTCTTGAGCCTTTGGTTTTAAAATGTTATTCTTATTTTCAAAGCATTTCTAAAAAAGATATTTATGGTTCAATCTGATGTGGTAAGGAATCGATATTACCCTGGAGTACACGTATAAGTTCATACAAAAACATGGGTTACTCTTTGAATAAATGGTGATGATTGCTTGTGTCCCTTATTTCATTTCCAGCTGTGTATTACTGATTTCTTAAATTCCATTGAAATGAGGAATTGGAAATATGTGATCAAAGTAGGACAAATATATCTGAAGGGCACTTGCCTCCATTTCTAATAGCAGATCTAACACAAGGCAGATGCTCACATTTCAGTTAGGAGGAAATCTAAAATAATAAAATTGAAGCATTAGTTAACCTTTTAGAGCCAAGATTATTGAATCATTTGCAAGAAAAGAGGAATATAATTACCAATAAAGTGGAATATTTATAGTTCAGAGTTGAAATGAGGGGTAGCACTGATGATGTTATCTAGTTTGGGTAATGAAATGCCTGCAAGAAAACATCCAAGCTCAGAGAGCATCAAGGATCACTCAGAAATAAAATTTTCTATATTTAATCTAGAATATAGATAAATAGCAATATTTACTACCATGGATAGTATAAGAGATCTGATAAATTTGCCTTGAATATATAGATGTCAGTGATTCAACAATAATGGAGAATAATAGCTCGTTGATGACTACCAAAAATACAGTGAGGGACAATTTTTGAGCATACAGGCAGGATAGAAATTTAAAACAACCACAATCATACAAAAATGTTATGCTTCATATCTTTATTTTGCAGTTTTCAAAATGTGTGCATTTACATAAACATTCAAAGCTTTTTACCTGAATTTCAAAATCACAATATGCATAATCCAGTGGTGGGATTCCAAATTTTTTACGACTGGTTCTGTGGGCATGGCTTGCTGGGCATGGCAGGGGAAGGACACTGTAAAATATCCAGTCAGAGGTGGTATTTGCCAGTTCTCAGAACCACTCAAAATTTACACTACCGGTTTTCCAGAACTTGTCAGAACCTGCTGAATACCACCTGTGGCATAATCTCCAAAGAGAAACAAAAGATGTGTTTAATACATTTTTGTGAATATGATGAATCCATAAAAATAACCATGCTAATTTTTTTCCAGACTTTCTGTACTAAGCCAAAAGCTTGTATTCTTCACTGAAGTGTGTAAATGTACAGTGGTAAATAAGTTAGATTTTGGAAGTGATAATGTTGATCTCCCAAAGGAAAATATTCAGCTAGAATTAAACCAGCAAAGTATCATTCTGCATAGACCATGAATATCAAACTGTCTTACATTTCTGATTTTTTGTTTTTATTCAGTTTGGATAATTAATTCTCCAAAGTCCCCTACCAGAAAACAGTAGTTTATGTGTGTCCAAAGGTAATAATCTAAACTTAGAAATATCTTGTTTCTAGATAAACATGTTTAGAACTGAGTAACAAGATTGTTCAGTTACAGATCATATCATGTGTCATTTGGCTGCTGCTATTTACCCCAACTTTAGCATCAGTGTTACTCTGATTACAGAAAGAGCCAAATCCTGATTCTAGATCTGACTCTGTTAATCAGAAGCAAATGAATGTGAAATCTTGAAAATCGTGTTTAGAATTTATATTGCCAGATACATCAAGCCCCTAGCAGTATGCTATTGGAATACATATACTGTAGATATCTTAGTTATTGACAAACAAACACATCCACTATTGTAGGAATTGGTATCATCATCATTATTAATAATGTATGTGTCTTATTTGTATAGAAGTTGTCAACATTCTTGAACCCCTATTTAAACATATTAACTTTTAAAATATTTTCAGTACTGATGTACTTAATTTATTACATGGCAAACTATGGTATGAAATTAAACATGCTCCTCAAGACGATAATTCAAAGATGTCCCTGCTGAAAATAACAATTGCATGTTTGTGAGGAACAATTTGAACTCAATATTCTTTACAAAATGCCACTGCCAGCTTTTTCCATGCCAGCAAGCTATTCAACTGCATCATGCAGTCCCTCATGTGGGCCAAACAGATTATCATTAGCTTCATGGTGACAAATATGATTTATCTCAGAGTTTAGAAAAGCATGGCAAGTTTGTTAGAAAAGATGCCAATTATAGATCTGGCAGCAACAGTGGAATTATAAAAAGGGGAAAAAAGGATTAACCATACAAAACATTCTCTCAGGCTCAGAGAGGAATTTTAAAGCACTACTGTTATCAGAAGAAGATTTTTATTTTTATCTGTGGTCTTATATACTTGACACTGCCAGCAGACTCTGTCTCTTTGGATTCTGCAGAATTTGGTCAACATAACTGATTGTAAGATTGCAAGCAGACTCTAGAACACGAGAATACGGACAACAAAATGGGAGAGGTAACCATCCATATTTCTGGGCTTCCTGGCAGTTTCTTTCTATATCATCAGCTGTGATGATGACAGAAGTGCACTTATTATTAATTTGGTTTGTTGCACAATCAGCCAGATGTTTAGACTATACTAGGCAATCTCTTCCACCAGTTAAGTACTTCTGAAGAACCTGGATATTATATTTAAATAATTAATATAAATTATTTAAATAATAAATAAAAATATTGAAAAAGAAGTTGCTTTTAAATTCTGTTTTGAAGGAAAAGAGAATTTTTTTCATTTTCATTAAATTTTATTTAGTTTTCAAAATTTTAAAAAAATAAAATAAAACTTTATACATCATTATATAAACATCAAGACATATTTTACATTTCCTTATCATCTTTCTACATGCACATTTCTTTCATTATACAATTTTAACTTAATATATAATTAAATATAGATAGATATGAATCTAGATAGAGTATTCATATAGTTTCTTATTCTTTACTCAATTGTCATTTTGATTTCTTTTTATTCTTAAACCATTCATACCAGGTATCCCAGATATTATAATATATTGACTCTTCTTTGTCTCTTAATTTCATTGTTAGTCTGTCCATTTCTGCATCATCTAAAAATTTTTTTATAGCAATATCTTCTGATGGTACATTTTCCTGCTTCCAAAATTGTGCATAGAAAATCCTAGCAGCTGTTAAGATATGTAGCATAATGTATTTATCTTTTTTTATTATATTTTTCTATTATTATACCTAATAGAAATAGTTCTGGTTTGGGTTCAATTTTCTGTTTTGTTATTTCTTCTAGCCATAATCAAATTATATTCCAATATTTCTTGACCTCTGGGCAAGTCCACCACATATGAAAATATGTAACTTTTTCCTTTTTACATCTCCAACAGTTTGGGCTTAGGCTGAACATTTTTGCTAGTCTAGTAGCAAGAAGATGCCACCTATAAAACATTTTATATAAATTTTCCCTCCATGCTATGGACATAGTTAATTTGTAATTCAGTCCACACATTTTTTCCTAGTGTTCCAAATCTATATTGTGTCCAATGTTTTTTGCCAATACCACCATTGTCTCCTTTACTACTTCCTCTTCCATTTTGAAATTTAATAAAAAAATTATATGTTTTTGAAATCATTTTTTTAGGTTCCTTTTATAATTATATCTAATTAGTGTTTTCCCATGTGAAATCCATATTGGTCTTTATCTTTTTTATATCTCGCCAGAATTTGTATGCATGGCCACCAGTCTGTTTTTATATTTTGTTGTTGTAATTATTGTATTGTTTTCAGCCTTCCTTGTTCATCTAATAAGTCTTTTTAATTTCTCATTTTGGCCAGATTCATTGCATTGGGTTAGATTTGTGCTTTCATAGTTGATAGCCAGCGTGGTATTTTATCATAGTGATTCTTTTTAATTTTATTCCATATCTGAATTAATGAGTCTCTGATAAGATGTCTCTGAAAATATGAATGTTGCTTGCTTTTCCCTTCCCATAGAAAGCTATGTCACCCATTTTTCCAATTATGATCTTCTATCAAAAGTACTTTTGTTTTCCAGATTGATCCATTACTTAATCCATACCATGGCTGCTGCCGGATAGTACAAGGAAAAGAGAATTTCACTGACATCTTTAGATAATAAGGTGATCTTGCACTGCGTAAGTTCTGATCGTTTTGTGGATGTCCTACAAGTCATTGTTCAAATGAAGTTTTCTCTAGAAATTGGTAGGATGTATTAAGTTTTTAAAATAAAAGATTTCCCTTGTCCAGTTGTATCTGATTCTAGGGAGCAGTGTTCATCTCTGTTTCCTAGCCAAAGGAATCAATGTTGTCCAAAAATGCTTCCATGGTCAGGTAACTTGTATGACTATACACTGAAGGCAGAGGTGGTATTCAGCAGGTTCTGACCAGTTCTGGAGAACTGGTAGCAGAAATTTTGAGTAGTTCGGAGAACTGGAAAATACCACCACTGACTGGCCCCACCCCCATCTATTCTCTGCCTCCCAGCTCCCAGCTGATTGGCTGGATCTTCTTTTGTTTCCCTGCACAGTAGAACAGAGCTGGAAAGCAGGTTAGTGGGGTGTGGAGGGAATGGGATTTTGCAGTAACCTTCCCCCAGGAGTGGAGAGGGATGGGGATTTTACAAAATTCTTTCCCTGTCACGCCCACTAAGCCATGTCCACCAAGCCATGACATGCCCCCCAAGCCACGCCCACAGAAACAGTAGTAAAAATTTTTGAATCCCACCACTGGCTGAGATACATAGAAGGCTGTTCTTTTCCCATCTTTTTATCTACCTGCTTTGGATGTTTTCGAACTGCTAGCTTCGCAGGAGATGAGGCAAGAACTGGCGCTTACCCCATCACAAAGTATTGGGTCTAAAACTGCCAATTTTCTGGTCAAGAAGCTCAGTGTCTTAACCACTAGGCCACCATACCCTTCTATTATGTTTAGTCCCTTGAATATTTTGCATTTATTACATAGAAATTGAAAACTTACTATGTTTCTATTAGCCATACTGTGCTTTATTGATGATTAAATAGCAGGTGAATGGGTGGCAGGATGGAGTGATGGGAGATAGAGAAAGAGATGGAGGGATGAAGGGATGGAGAGATGATAGATGATAGATAGATAGATAGATAGATAGATAGATAGATAGATAGATAGATAGATAATAGAAAGACAGACAGAGAGATAGATGATACACAGACAGACAACAGACAGACAAATATAGCAGCATCTAGAAAGGAGATTTAAAGTCAACCTCCTTGTGGTTTGGCACCACAAACCAAACCCTACTCTGAATGTGTAAATGTTATATGTACAGTATGTACAACTGAGCAGGGATTTAGTCATACTGTTGTGACTGTTTAAATGCACCTCACAGGTATTGCTGGTAAATTGAAGAAAGATAGTAGGATGGATAGAGGGAATGGAACTGATTCACTTCAAAAGCATCAGTGATATATGTGAGATTTTTGGTAAAAATAAAGATACATTATTGTTAAAATTAAAGGATTCCCTTAGAACATAGATGTAGGAAATAATTTAAGTTCAATTGAACAATTAAAAACACTGATTGTATGCAGCTTTCATACAATTTTGTATATCGCACGTATACATATATATTGTATAATTATATATTGAGGTAATCCTCAATTTATAAACACAATTGAACCCATGTTCAATTTATGTTGCTTAGTGAGCAATTTGTTAAGTCAGTTTTGCCCCATTTTATGACTTTCCTTACCACATTTGTTAAGTAGATTAGTGTAATTCTTAAATTAGTAAAACTGTTGTTAAGTGAATCTAGTTTCCCCATTGCCTTTGCTTGTCAGGAGGTCACAAAAGGGGTTCACTGCAAACATCACAAATGTGAGTCAGTTGTCAAGCATCTGAATGTAATTCACATGACCATGGGGATGCTGTAATAGTCATAAGTGTGAAAAATTGTCATAAATCACTTTTTTCAGTGCTGTTGTAACTTTGAATGGTTACTAAATGAACTGTTGTAAATTGAAAACTACTTGTATTGTATATTTAATCCTGGACTTAAAATATAAATTACTGAGAGAAAAAAGTCATTTATTTTTGAGAGTATTGCCATGCCAATGAATGATTGGTTGATTTGTGTGTGTGTGTGTGTGTGTGTGTGTAAGTAAGTCCTTTCATACCTTTATTTTTCTTCCTCCTCAAACACATATAAATTATTCATATCAAATGTTTGTTGACTCTAATTCTGATTTGACTAATAAGCAATCATCAGATATTTTTGAGGCCAATCAAACAGTCTGTATATGAAGCCATAATTCTTGGATGCTGATCATTTTCTTGGCTATCTTTTGAAGAAACAAATATAGAGGAAAAGAGAGATTGCATAGAAAAGGGAGATCTTAGGGCAACAGAGAGTCTCATTATAGAGATGAAGAATTATTGACAGGTTAGAGCAAAATCTCTAATCTTCTGCAGATAGTTTATCTTTTATTCACAGATATAATTAATTTCTTTCCTGAGGCATATCAGTGTTTACTGACAGTGACTGCTCTTTATATGTAAATAGAATTGAAATGTTTACTTTTCATGTTCAAACCAAAGAAGATTTAGTCTAGTCAAGAGCCAGTCTGCCCTGCTTAACCTAAGCCAAAATCTGGTCCTTTGCCCACATTGATTTATTTTTCTGACCTGACAATTTCAGATAGAAATACAGCTTTTCAACAGTTTGAGACATAGTTATTCTAAAAACCTGAACCTGTGCACAAGTTTGTATGACACATTTGCTGCTTCTGAACATTGGGGTGAAGCAAATGCTTTGAAAATATTGTTCTTGCACCAGTGAAATCTTCATTAATAAGAGTATTGTTTTTAAAGAACCTCATTGTTGAGATTTATTTTTCTACTGCTGCTGTGGATGTTTTCTACTTTCCTTAGACTTTTTTCACCCTCCATCCTAAAGTCAACACAACCCATCCAGAATCACTTTATCTGTCTGCTGATAATTCTCTACTACATAACCAGTTATGCAGTTGGGAATAGCTAAAAGTGCTTTTATGCATTTTGGTTTCGATTAATTGGATATATGGGAGGGAAGAGAAATGAAACTGTACATGTGATGATGTCATCACACCAATGACCCAAGTAGATATTTTCCATCAAACACAAGATGATGCCATGACACACAATATATTTTGATCTCATCATGGCTTGTCTTGAAAATGTATTTAATGGCAAAAGAAACTGATGTAAATCTAAAACATTTCACAAACTTCAATGATACTGATGATATAAGCAGTGTGGTGGTCGGATGCTTGCCTTCCACTCAGAAGATTGACAGTTCAACCTAGGTAGAGGCAGATGTTCTCTCTCAAGGTGCAAAGAGAAAGTGTCTGCTCTGAACTCCATGTGACATCAGGAAGAGCTCTGATACTATACCCAATAAAGGGATTAAATGATCATAAAAAGGGAGAGTGGTTTCTTTTTACTGATATTGATGATCTTAACCAAATGGGAACAATAACTTTTGATAAAGATTTGATGGTCTGAGCTTTTGTAAAAATATAAATGTTCCAAAAAGCTGGACTAGTGGCACCTCAACCTTTTGTGCACCAGGGACCGGTTCTGTTGAGAGAGGTTTCTCCGGAGACCGGAGGGGCTGTGGTTTTGTATGCTGCCTGAATCTTTCAAGCCTTCACTTGTTTGCACAGCCCAGTTTCTGGTATGCCATGGACTAGTGCCAGTCCACAGACTGGGGGTTGGGGACCCCTGTTGTGATTAGCCTGCAGCAGGTGCAGATAGTGGAGGAGAGTGAGGACTTGAAGGAGGGGCCAGGACCATCAGGGAGTGAACTGCTGCCTTCAGAGATGGTGGGGGCTGGCAGCAGTGACGAGGAGGTTCCTGAGGAGCCTGTGCTCAGTGCACATGAGTGCAGGATGATTCATAGGAGGGAACAGCTGAAGCTTCATAGACAACTCAGGAGTAAGGAGGCAATGTAATGGCCTCTCCCTCTAGGTAATATAAGCCTGGTTGCAAACGTTTTTTGCCTTTGCAGAAGGCAAAAAGTGTTGAAAGAATTCAGTGTGATGACAACAGACTTTGATTTATTTGAAGGTTTTTCTAATTGGACTACTTGGCTGCACACCCTCTGGTCACTACAAAGAGGTATTTGTAGAATAAAACCATGAATGTTTCAGTTTTTGAGTTTATCTTTGTTTTTGTTCTCGGGGAATTCGGCTGGGTCAGAACAACCCCTGAGCTAAACTACCTACATTAGCCTTTTTCAGAATGGTATTTTACAAATGTAGTCATTCTTGGTAGTAGTTCTTAGAACTACTGGAACTAATACAGCACAAAAGAAGCAAGCACTCCTCAAAGCCAGAGCTGCAAATGCTACAACAATGGAACCCACACATGTCTGCCTGACATGTGGCAGAACATTCTGTGCCCATATAGGCCTTACCAGCTGCCTGAGGACACACCATGGACATCCCACAACCCATTAGATGTCAAGGTCCTCTTCAAACATGATGGACAAACATCATCATCATTTTACAAATATATTGGATCCGCAATTCCTAGATCTTTGAGCTACCCATGGCCAGTTTTCTGAGAGTATTCATCTTTTTTTTTATAGGGAAATATTTATTCACAATATTTCTATAATAGTGACTTCATATGCATTCCTGACATTTTAGAATACATGTACAATCATGAAATCAGTTAAAATCATGCCTTAAAAATAAAAGAACAATATAATCTCCTTAGCTATTGGAACATATCCACATTATAAACTATATTTTAAGATTATAAATTAAAACCTTCTGTTTTACTTGTTTCTTGAAAACCAATTGGGAGAATAGAAAAGGAAGGATTAAAAGAAATAGCAAAGAAGTTCCCTGCTTGCCTCTCCCTCCCTTTCCCTTATAAAAACCCTGTCCTTCCCTTTTTTGGCATAAGTTTTTCTCTAGTGGTCCCCACAGTTAATGTATGCAGCTATGTATCATAAGGCAGCTTCAATTCAACAAGGCTCTTAGCAGACATCTCCATGATGTTCAGATTCTATCACTTCCACAATTTTAAAATTTAGGGAAATGATAAAAATGTGGATCTCTTGATTGGCTTTGAGGCCTGAGTCACCAGGAATGGTATGCTGTTTTTAAGTATGTCCAATTTTATTTATTTATTGCTTCTATAGTAAGGTAAAGGTAAAGCCAGTCATATCTGATTCTTGGGCATCAATATTGTTCAAAGACAATTTCCATGGTCATTTGGCTAGCATGGCTATATGCCAAAGGTAGATAGAATGCTGTTATCTGCCATTGAAGTAGTACCTATTAATCTGCTCACATCTGCATGGTTTTTGAGTTGCTAGGTGAGCAGGAGCTGGGGCAAGTAACAGAAGCTCACCCTGTTGCATGGAGCTTGGGTCTCAAACCCAGGCTTTTAACTCTCCACCTGACAAGGTCAGCATCTTTAACTGCTGAGCTATAGGACTCTTAGTATTTTATGATGTTTAGAGCCTTTTAGGTTACAGGTGTCAAACTTGATCGTGTCATGGGCCGGATTATAATATCATGATGTTTTTGGATGCAGATAACTGAAGGTGGTATTCCAAGTGTGGCCTTACTAAGGCATTATAAAGTGATATTGACACTTCACATGATCTTGATTCTACCACTCAGTTTTGTCCACGAGGACTCCAACATCCCCCTCACAGTTAGTAGCATTGAGCAAGGTACCACATGTACTGTACCTATAAAATATAAAATATTAAAATGTGATGACCCAGAGTGTAACACAAATGTAACAAAATCCAAAATGTAAATAAATGTCCTTTAATGCTTCCAACTTGGCCACACTGTTCAATAATTCTCAGTTGGAGATAAAACTTATTCAAAGATAGTCTTCAAAAGAAAGCAGTACAGTCTGAACTTAAAGAGCAGATAGAGGTGAAATAAAAAACCAAACAAACTACAACAAAGAAATTTCCACAACGGACCAGGATAAGTAATTATCAACTTCAAGGAGATAACAAAGCACAGTCTGTTGAAAGGACACCAATCAAGATAACTTCAGTCCAAATTAAAACACGCTTTGTTTTGCTATGCTATGTTTTAACCATCTCTCTTATATATTATTCTCCCCAGCTGCCACCAATGAGGGGGATCATGGCCGCTTCCTCGCTCATAAGCCAAGTTGTTTCCTTCTCTGTTCCTCCCTGCTTGTCCTAGGATGCAGAGGGGGTGGGCCTGACTCTTTTCTCTGACTGCCTAGCTGGCCTCTGCCCTTCCCCAGCCTCCTCCACAACCTCCGGAGCCACACCTCCACTCCTTGTCGGCTATCCTCCTCTCCCTCAGAGTCCGATTCTACCAAGGGCATGACATAAAAATCTTAGTTAAAGTATATCTTTCAATTGGTCCTGAATCTATTTAGTTTCATTGATTTCTTTCAAACATTCTGAGAATAGAAGGAAAACTTATAATCCTTTCATTTTATAGAGGCTTTGTATGAGTTTTTATACTTCTATCAGGTCTCCCTACCCTGATTTGTTTTAAGCTGAAGAACCCAGTTTCTGCTGCTTTGAAATTAATGCTATGTTTTTAAATTGGAAGCTAAGTTAAGAGCTCGGCAATCTATTCATTTTCAGAAATAATGGAAAAGAGCTTTTAATCAGAATTGCAATGCTATACATTTTCAAGGCCTTCCAGATTATTATGTTTTAATATGGAAAGCATGTTTTATCAACTAAATATACTTCTAGTCTACCATAGCAGCTATCCTGTGATGGATTATTTCCTCTGCTTGTTTAAATTAGTTTGTGTATGCATTAATAAATGTAGAGCAGAAATCCTCTTATAAGGTTGTGTAGGCATTACATTTAGCTTTGTTCTTTCCTACCTCTTTTTTCTTACCATTGCCATATATACACATACTGTATATAAACACATACACACACATTGGTTTACTACTGAATGTATACCTTGCCTTTCAGGTCATTCCAACACTGCTAACAAACTTTGATACTGTTTGGTAAGCATAAGTTTAGCAAGAAATGTGTACAGCCATGTGGGAGAGGTTATTTTTGCTTCACCAATCATCATACAAACCAGATCAGCATATTCATTCTAGGCTTGATCTAAATAGTAGGTAATTCTTTCTTGGATAGCCAAGGAAACAAACAAATGGATCATTGAACCAATCAATTCTGAGTTCTCACTTAAGGCATAAAGTCTTAAATGCTCATACTTCAAATACATCATGTGTATAGCTCTCTGGAGAAAGGTCTAAGGAGGATTTCTTCTTTCTAGTCATGGTGGAAGGAAGAGAAGAAGGGGACAACTGGCAGGAAGTTAGATAAACTGAATTCAGAGGTGATTGGCGTAATGTTGGAAGATATGAAAAACCAGATTGTGGACACATCATCACGGGAAAGAAAACTATCTTTGTGGTCACCAAATTGATGGCACATAATGAAATCATAATCAATCATTTATTCAAAGGCTTCTCTCCTTTTTGGCTGGAATATGTGGGCAGTGTTTTCTTATTTATGATATATATTTGTACCTAGTGAAATAAAATAATTGATTTAGTGCCCTGAACTTTCTAAATATTTTATTTTTTTGATTGCACAATTTTAGTAAAACACAACATCTTAACCTATCTTCAAAAGAGCAGAGCGCCAGGCAGCTAAACATCAAAAATTAACAGATATTTTTAGGCACTCTAAAAGATAATTGTTGCATTCATCCGCAGTCTTCACTCCAGTCCGCACTTCTGGCAGGAGCACGAACTGCTCCCATTGGTTGCTGCCATTTGACAGCCAGCTATAAAAGGAGCTGTTAAACGACATCAGCTGTTGCTGCCAGCTGACTGCCTGTTAGCCCGGCAACCGCAGCAACCTTTTATTCGCTGTAATAAAGTTAATAGACTGTTAGCTCCGTGTCTGCCTCAGTAATTACCACTGCTCTACAACACTGGTGACGAGGGTGGGATCTGAATAAGAGACGGCCGGACAAGAACAGCTGAGCTCAGTCACTTTCAAAAAGAGCTGAAGCCACTATGAGCTGACTATCACAGCCGCAGGCACTATTTCGCGAGTGTGAAATTCAACCTCCCCGCTGAGGAGACAGACACCGCCGATACACCAATGGCTGAACTGGGAGGTCTATAAGGAACCGTGTTGACTGCTTCCTGGATCGCTATAATGACCTCGGGCTGGAGCTACAGCCATAAGGAAAAGTCCTATTTCTTAAGTTTTGGAGGATGCAGTATTTGACACTGGCAGTGCCGATGGTACTCGCCGTTCTGTCACGGGATATCCTGGGGGAGTGTACAAGAGTTCCCTTGTCCAGTGCACTGATTTCCCCTAAGCCAGTCTTCAAATTGCAAGGAGGCATTGCTTCAGGGCGATGAAATTCAGGCTGAGGGAGAGACTATCAGTGAATATAAGGGGCTCTGCCCTGAGGTAGCTCCTAATTGCGGGATTAGAGACTATCTGGAGGAAATGTTTTTAGACCAAATAGTCTGTGGAGTCAGGGATTTAAGGCTGCAAAGGCGCTTTAGCCAAGGACCTAACTAACAGTTAGCCATCGAAGAATCAACAGGCTGCTGAGCTATCTGCACTGCTCTGCAAGCAGAAATCCAAGGAAACCACCATGCACGAGTACTGCAGCAGTCCCATTTATGATTGAGGTTTCTGTCTCCAGAGGAGGGCTGCTGAGGAATCAAGATGATATAAATCACATCTCAGTACAACAGAAACCGCTTCTGGAGGAATGAGCGCAAAACCCCGACTCCCCCCCCCCCTGACAGCAAGCCCATCTGCCTGAGCTTGTGGAGGAAACCACCTCAGGCATCACTGCACAATTCCTAGGAATCCATCTGCTATGAAATTGCCAAGAGGAAGGGTCGATTTAGCCAGGTCTGCCAAGCTTGGGAAAGACTTTTACAGACAGAGGCCTCAGACAACCCCTCAATGCTTCAAAGCAAGTTGAAGAAACTGCATACCTGTTGACTCCATGCAACAAACAAAGGGTCTCTAACAAATCAGTATTTGTTCTCCTTACGAAGGTAACGCCTGCAAGATAGAAGTGACATAGGCTCGCTCTATCCATGCATTCCTGGGAGACCCTAAAGAGGCTACTTCCATGACTATCAAGAAGTAGCTCTCACTGCCACCTGACCTCTGAGCGTGCATACCACAGGCAGAACCATCCAGTCCTTCGAAAAAGGCCAAGTTTTTTTATTTCATTCAAAAATTTAAAGGTCACTTGCCTCTAGGTTGTAGTGGATGGTGCCTCCACCTACGCCTGTTAGGATTAGACGGGTTCCTTGCTCTGGCTCCACAATGTAACAGCATCCACTCTGATTTTAAAATACTGGGAAGTTGGATACTGTTTGCTATGGGAACTTGGTAGGTTCCAAGTCCCTCAATTCTGATTGGCCGAAAAAGGCCTACTAACCGGATTGGTTCCATAAGGAAGCGGCGGAAGAGTTAACAGTGTCATTGGCCAAAGCTGGCGGTATAAGCGTTTCTATATCTAGAAGGGCTGCTTGGGCTTGGGCACTGTAAATGTCCGTGGAATCTTTGCCCTTGGGCGAGTTTAAATAAAGATAGTTGTTTTGTTTGGAAGACCCGGGTCTCTACGCGCTTCTTTCCCGGAGGCGGAACAGGCGCACTGGGCCGAGGAAGGAGTAGGGAGGTCATCGTGAGAAGGGTGAGCCGAAAGCGACGCTGGATGATGTGCCGATCTGAAGCCAAGCAAGAGAGGATGGCCGGGTTCACAATGGAAACGCCGCACCATTCAGATCCTGATGGAGGAGGATTTGGGAATCATATATCGATCGCTTTCTGATGGTTCCTACGAAAGCAACGAGATGGAAAGAAATCTAGACCAAGGGAATGGGAAACTGGTCTCCTTACACACTGCGACGCGGCCGGTACTTCAAAATGGTGAAAGGTGCGGCAAAACCCAGAGATGTCGAGACAGATGACCTGATCGACCGAACCAGAATGCTCGAGCACACTACACTGAAACTCGGTATGCTCAAATTTAATCAAAAGGGCACGAATTTACAAGAGGGAGCAGACTGGAGGATGAAACATAGCATGATTTGTGAGCAGCCTTGAGGACACATTCCGGAGGAGCTGTGAGATTCAAGAACATGGACGAGGCCAATGAGAGACCACGTATTTTCAGCCCTGAAGGACGCCTACGGCTTCAGAGCAAACTACTGAATTAGGCGAACATAACCATGGCACAAGGCCATTTGCAGAGGCAACCGTCCACCAAAGCAGCAAAGAGAAGCAGCAGCCACATGCGCCAAATGAATGTGGTCCGCAGATTTGTCAAACCAAGCCAGAGAGAAGAAGCAGAGGAGCGTGAACTGTGCTGGCGGAAGCGCGAACCGCTCCATAGTTGATCAAATTGTGACAGCGTAGCGCTCCCATTGGTTGATGCCATTTGACAGCTGGCTATAAAAGGAGCTGTCAAACGGCATCAGCTGTTGCCACCAGCTCACTCCCTGTTAGCCCGGCAGCTGCGGCAATCCTTTATTCGCTGTAATAAAGTTACTAGATTGTTAGCTCCGTGTCCGCCTCAGTAATTACAGCCGCTCTACAACAATAATAATGGTCTACAAATTTAAAAGCTGCAGTGTATTTCCCAATCATAAGCAACAAAACATTAATTTTTCTTTCAAGTTATTCTGAAGTCTAGATGACAGCATCCATTCAAACCCTTTTCCTTGGCACAGCATTTTGCGATAAATTCTATGCAGCAAAATCACCAAGGAAGAAAGCTGTTCATTTTTAAATAGTCCAATAAAATCACAGTATTTTCTCTTTTGGATCACTTGCAATAGAAACAGATATAATCATTAAAGAAAAGAAGGCTGACGTTTAAGCTTTGAACCATAAGGCACTATATATTAGTTTATTACTGGAATAATGTTTCAATGTATAAACTGTCACTCGTGATAAAACTGTTAAGTTCAGTGCAATTCCAGTTGGTTTATTGTAAAACTGGGCCATATATTTCCTTTGGAAACAGTTACAGACATTTATAGATTCGGCTTAACTTTGCCTTTGAATCTGTGATGGATAATAAAGGTTTGGGAAGATACCAAAATTGTGTTTATTTATGCAATCTAGCAGTTATTCACATGAGTGTCATTCCTTTCATCCTATAAAAATGGTGATTCAGTTTGTATTTCCTATTTTTTATCTATCTCTCTCTATTTATCTTCATCTATCTATCTGTCTGTCTGTCTGTCTGTCTGTCTATCTATCTACCTATCTATCTAACTATCTATCTATCTAGCCATCTAGTTATCTATCTATCTATCTATCTATCCAGCTATCGGTAGCTATCTAGCTAGGTAGCTATCTAGCTAGTTGTTTTGTTAGTTATCGAGCTATCACCTGCAAATATCTGTAAAACAACCTGTATTTAATTCTTGTTATGGGATATGAAACTATGGTGCTGTCTGCTTTAAACCTTTAAAGCATAAGTTTGATTCTGAGTGGCTCAAGGTTGACTCAGTCTCTCATCCTTCTGAGGTAGGTAAATGAGGATGCAGATTGCTAATATTTTAAATCACTTAGAGAGGGCTATAAAGCACTATGAAGTGATATATAAGTCGAAGTGCTACTGCTATTCCCATCCTGAATAATCACTTTGTAAACCGATCTGAAAATAAGCAAGTTGCAGTGGAATTTGGAGCTGAAGTGAGAGAAGGAATGAAGAAACTGCTAACTTGGAATAGCTAATAGGAAGAAAGTGCAGGGAAACAGATCTTCCCTACACCTATAGTGTCTACATACTTGTTTATCTAATAGTGTCTCTAATGAAAGCATTAGTCTGGTGAGATTTCTGTCAATGTGAGTAGCAATGCAACATACCATTCTATATTTTATATATACAGTATATATACTGTATATATTCTATATTTTATATATACAGTAATATTCCAGCTCTTCCCATACTTTTCTCCCCTCCTCCCCCCATTACTTATGGCAGCCAAAAGATGCAAAGCAAAGGAAGAAAATCTTGAAGGCTGACACTGATGAGGTAAAGCTGTTCAATACCACAGACAATACTGCTTACCCTTCAAAAAGATCTTGACTATGTATCAGAATGGTCAAACAAATGGCATCTTCAAATCTCAACAAATAAATGCTCTTGTCTTACCCATATTGGCCAAAAAAAATCAAAAATAATAATATCAGCTGAATAGTCAAGACTTCGCGCTTGTGATGATCATAGGCTCTGTAAAGACCGTGATACTTCATCATCTAAAGTATTTAAGTACCTAGAGCTACGGTAATATACTACACAGCCATAAAAAGGATTAGAGTGTTAACCTAATCCCTGAGTAGCTATTTGCTCTGGAAAAATCACACTACTAACTAGAGCATACAAAACATTTTGCAAGACCAATACTCGAATACAGTTCATGCCAGTCTGACACGCCACATTACGTATCTGATATTAGCACAGTTGAGAAAAGTCCAGAAATATTTCACAAGAGTTCTCCATCCCTCTATTCATTTGTAGAAAACTTATGTCCACCAGACTTTGAAAATTCTACACTAGAAAAACTTGATTACGCCATCTTTTGGTACTGACTCTAAGCCCATTGTCACACTGCCACCAACGGATGGAAAGAGGATTGATAAATGGAGGAAAAACACTTCGCCATCCGTTGGTTAACATGATGCATCTGTTTGTTACTCACTGCGTCCGTAGATTCATGCTCTCTATCCGTCCACGCATCCGTCTACTGAGATTTCATCCAGCGCAACAAAGTTTTGCAGCTGCACAAAACTTTTGAGCGCGATGACATATCCAACGCGTCCGTTTCCACATGGTACCGCATACGGGTCGAACATCCTTATAAACGTCCTTTTGTATCCATTATGCATCCGCTATATCCGCCTAGCCGTCCACTCGTGCATCCGCTGCCAACTCACATCCGCTCAGGTAAAAAGGACATGTGGAGGAAGCAAAACGTGACGCGGAATAGGCACACACAGCATTAGTTGACGGTAGCATAGAAAGGATATGAATAGCGGTATAATATGCTACATTATAAAGCCATTAAAACGGGCAAAAAATGTGCTTATAGGGGACGTATTCAGAATATTTAGGATGTCTGGGAGGATATTGTAAGATGCTGTGACAGGACACCAAGCGGTGAAAACCTATATCAGTGGATAGGGGAGGAAATCACCTTGGATCTCACTCAGTCATCACCTACTGGTGCAGAACCTCTGTACGCCTTGTATCTTGCGTGCTCTCCACAGATTCCAGTCATCTCCACCTGGGATCTTCGCAGCACTCCTTTTGTTTTTGCCGCCCATCATTCCTACAAGCAGTGCGAAGCCCTCTACGGCTCTTCACTTCACCTTTCCTAAAACGTAAAGGAAAGTGCGTCCAAGAAGCGTATGGGTCCGATAAATGGTGCAAATATGCAGAGTATGGTATCTCTGTATGACAAGCTGTATGGTGGAGCTGAAGAAACGAAGACGCTCGTCGTGCATTCAGCACTTAAGGATGCCACCAGTCCATATCGAAGCTTGTGGAGGTCGGTGCTGACCCCAGTGGTGCACCAGCGGCAAGACAGTCTTCCTTCCGGTCCTCTCTCACTCTGCTGACCCTGATGTATAAGGGGTGTTGTTGTGGAGGGGGGTGGATGGCACTACGCGCGCCACTCCGTCTCTCTGGGCCGATATCCTCTGAGTATGCAGTATGCCTGAGAGTGTATCATCTCCCCTCTGATTTACCCATCTGTGTGGTCCTAGAGTAGGTCAGCCATCATCGAAGAATACCTGGAGGTGCCCTCCTTCCACTGTATGTGAATGTCCTAAGAAAGCTCGATTTATGTCTATGTATCAGAAGTGGGACTTTCCCTCAATTCGTGAGCCATAGATGGGAACGTCATCGTGAGTTGGTGCTGTCAGATGGTGCTCAGCCAACGCCGGGTCCAACTTATTTCCTAAATTACAAGGCCTCTGCAGCTCATCCTCTTTGCCATGTCGATGTCTGACCTACAAGTTCGTCTAACTGAGAGCAGTCAGACCTCGCTCTAGCAACAATGGTCTAGCTGTCTAGCGCAGTGGCCCAGGAGACAACTTCAGTTAACCTCATAATGACCTCTCCCTATATCTCATAGGGTCCAATCCAGACCCCGCCAACGACACACTAGAATGTGCCTATTTCATCGTTATCCCTCTACCACCTAATATAACCCTACACCCTCAGCTATCTCGTGAAGAGAGATCTTCAACTCAGGTTGTGTCTATAAGCTCTATGATCGCGTTGGAGAAGCTTTGGCATCCTGGCCAACATGTTCCAGCGTACTTGCTGCTTTACTTCTTCATTGCACCCAGGACCCATGATAGACACTCAAATGGAAGCTTGGGCTGATCCTGCCACAACTTCTCAATGGCTTTTCTTTTTACTCGCACCCGCTTACCAGTGTTTGTAGAACCAGGCTCGTGGACTTACCAACAAGCAATGGGACATGGAGCCTGGTGAATGGAGTCAAGTGAATAACCTGATAGACACTGTGGATGTGCAAGGCCCCAACAGAGCTTCACGTGAAGGGAAGAAGCAGCGCACCTTCCTGAAACACTGGTGCAGATAGCGATGGCGTAGATTGCTTAATGGATGCCTTCTATCGCCTTGGTCTCATCACACTGATGAGATTTGCCATGTATGCTTGAGTGGGCACTACAATGAAACAGGGCATTTAACTAAAGAGTTGTGTTTATGTTGACGAATGTGGGATGAATGAGATTAAATTGTCTTATCGAAAATAAACGGGCCACTAGGTGTGGGCACCTGGGAAGGCGTGGACATACAGTCCCACATAATGCTTGCACTGGAGGTTTATCTATCCACCTGTTATCCTTACCCATCCTACAGCTATGACCCATCCCACAGGTATCCTAACACTATCCACAGCTATTACCATTCCCACAGGTATCCTAACCCATCCCACAGCTAATTACCCATCCCAAGGTATCCCTGCCCATCCCACAGGGTATCCCTAGCCCATCCCACAGTATTACCATCCCACTTGCTATTCCTTACCCATCCCACAAGCATGCAAAGCTTTAAACACCATTTTCGTAAAAGTTTCCACCAAGACTTTATTTAACTAAAAAAACTGAACCAAGTGGTGAAGCCAAAGATAACCTTTATTAATAACAACTGTAAAAGCCAAAATGACCCAAGTAAAGTGTCCCAAGCAAAATGAAGTCAACAGTAGCAACCCAGTCTTGGCACTCTTCTCAGTCACTCTGAGGCGGCATGGTCTCAGGGGTTTGAAGGCGTCCAGTGGTGGCCTGTGGAGTGGCCAGTGGCTGGAGTGCTGGTCTGAGGCACAACGGGTGCCTGGACCCCGAGAGGACAAACAGAGAATGGTGTCTGGAGGGAAGCTCTCAGAGAGCGGCAGCAGACTTGGAGGGGTTTGGCCGGATGGCTCTCATCCGTGATGTGAGAAGCCCCTTCCTCCATGAATGGGGTGTCCAGTCCCAAGACTCGATGAAGATGTTCTGAGGCCAGGCTTGGCTGTGGGGGAGGAAGAGTTAGTGTAGTTGGGGCTGTCTGGTCTGCAGGTGAGCGAGGTGGGCTCTGTGTGGCATTCTCTGGCTCAGTTGGCATTTGGTGGCATCGGTGCAACCTGTGGCAATCGGTGGGTATTCGGTGGGCACCTGTGGCAGGGCGAGGAACCTGTGCCGGACTGGGTGCAAGGGCTGCCTTGTGCTGCTGAACTCCTGAGGATAGCCGATAGCCTTGGTTGGTTGAAGGCCTGTGGAAAGCCTTGGAAAGCTGTGACATCACCATGGGGAGTGAAGCGAGCAGATCCTGGGACTGGGTCAGAGCAGGTTTCCAGTGGGCCTGAGGGTGGTGCAGAGACTGTGATCCATCTCCTTGATCACCTTGAACTGGGACTTCGGGCATTTCCATGAGGGCTGGTTGACGTAGGTGAGGAATCGGCTTTCGGTGAGGATGGTATGTCGGTGTTGTACCAGCCTGAGAGAGGAGATCTACGTCTGCTTTTGAGTGGTGTTCCCTGATCTCAAGAGGCAGTCGTGGCTCTGTCCCTCGTCTTGGCCTCTCTTGGCCTGCTTTTCTGTGGAGGTGGATCTGGGGGTTGGAGGGTGGGTTGGTCTCCTGTGGCAGCCAGCCTTCTTCTGACTCCAATTGCGGTCAGGAGGTCCTCCATGTGGGCTCCGCCCCCAACCAGGCCTGTGGGGGAAAGTGCCAGCTGTTGGGGGTCTCGTCGTGGACACTCATAGATACCTGCCTGGACACAAGAGCTGACTCTTGCCCAGAAGAGGACTGGCTTCTCTGTGGGCTGCCTGAGAGTGAGGTTAGGACCAGAGGGGCTGCTCTCCAGTGATGGATCTCACCTCAAGAAGCCTGCACTTGGCCACTTCACGTAGTCTCCCGGTCTGGTGATCTTTGACCGTGCGCCTGGGCCAGACTTCTTCAGGTGCCGCTTTCCCGACAGGTGTGCTATGTGCCTTCACCCCCGAGGAGACATCCTAAAAGCTGTTAGCCCGAATCTCGCGCCTGGCCTTTCTCCAAGCCGACCTGTGCTCGGTTTGGTGTCTCGATATGAGCCTGTGTCCCTTCCGCCAGACGTTAACTCGTTCTCCTCAGCATTCAAGCACCTTCATCCTCATGTTCTCTGCAATGAGAATACTGTCTCTCTCATCCTTTTTTCGCGAATGCCTCTTCCTTCCCTTGCTGGCAGACCTCTGGGCCCTCATCAGTCCGGGCTTTGAGTTTCTTAGAGGCTGCTCCACCACACCAAGCAGCAGCAGCGCAGTAGCAGGCAGCAACCAGCAGCAGCACCAGCACACCAGCAGTAGCATGAGCAGCAGAAGCACATCACCGAGGATCGCGAGCACCAGCGGGAGTCAAACATCAGCCAGAAGCACCAGCACCAGGGAGCAGCACCAGCAGACTAAGCACCCGCAGAAGCACCAGCACCAGAGCAGCACCACGCAGAAGCACCAGCACCAGCAGAGTCAGCACCGCAGCAGAAGGCCCCAGCCAGAAGCATGAGTCAGTGCCAGGGGTGGATAGAGATAGGTCTGTCCATATACTTGCCAGGCTGGGAGCGAGTACGCACAGGCTCCATTTTCTTCACCATGGTTGTTGGCTGGCCTGAGAGCTGATGGTCTGCAAGCAGGATCTTCCTCTAGAATGGTAGACCCGTTGCAGCTAGCATCCTTTATATCACGGGGCTGATGCATGCATCTCCACGCATGACACGACAGTGACACGCTATTGCATCTGCTAAGGCATACCACTAGAGCTTCTTGATGCAAATCCGCTTCATTCAGTCTAAGGCATTCTGCTCTGCATCGCTTTACAATATATAATAAAACAAAATATCATTAAGTCTACCCACGAGAGAACAAACTGCGGAATGTGTCATCCGACTTCCATCCCACTAAGCTATCCTGGCATCGCTTACATCCTCGCCTACATCCCTCCCCACCTCCGTTCCTTCCCGTTGTTTCGGCCCTCGTTTATGCCAAACTTGGGCACTTTTGAACGTGGATAACAACGGATGAAATTTGCTCGTCCGCCTGTTCCTACTTTTACATACGTTCTTCGCATCTCCTCGCGCCAATGTGACTTGCTTAAGTATTCGTCCCATAAATCATCACATTGCAATGACTTACTGTCCAATCGAATATTTCAGCCCTTCACCATAAACACCACAAGAGCACACAATAGATAAAGCTCCGAGGTTGACTGCACCAACACTGATCTGTCAGAAAACTGCGCTTCGCCAACAGGTCGGTCCAAATGTCTGGATATTCTAAACCCTCGACCTCCTCCTGTGGTCTTCTTCCCCCCAAACCCATACAAACCTTTTAACCTCAAACTGTTACTTGACCATCACCCCCCTTTCCTAAGCAGATCTGTAGGGGTGTCATAAGCTAACATCCAACCGTTCCTTACATCCCCTGTCCCTCATCTGCGGTTATTCTTCTTTATTTTTTTTCATATGTTCCATTTCCATGTATTCACTAACTAGCTGTACATCACTTCATACCTATTACCTTGAAAGCAATTACAAACTCTAAATAAAAATAACATATAAGAAGCTATCTTTCAGGCCTATAGTCACAAATTCTTCTAATTTTCTCCTGGCGAACGAGCTAGATTAGTTCCTCCATAACCTTCTTCACAATCGCGCTTGAGCAATATTTTTACGCCACTCTCAATCATAACATCATTTGTGAATGTCTATATTCCTATCCACATCGTCATTAAGTTTGAGGCGCATAGCCTCACAACATATGAAGCAAAATATCTCTAATTCCTTTTCTGAAATTGTGAGGTAGTGAGTGATCTGACGTAGTGGTGATTACTTTTGAAGGCCAATAAAGAGTCTAGTCAATGAATCAGCATAAATAGTTTATGGAACAATTAATTCCAGCAGATGGATCAACGTACTCATCATGGGACAAAAACTGCAACTTGTCTCCCAAAGGTGCTTTTTTCACTAGGGGCATCTGGACTTCCTGGTTTTTCTTTTTGAAGATGTTTCGCTTCTCATCCAAGAAGGCTTCTTCAGGTCTGATGAATGGTGGGAATGGAAGGATATATACTCCTTGCAGACTTGGTCATAAATAGCAAAAAGTATACTATATCAGGCGTCAATGTTTGGTGGTGTGTGTATATTTTGTGTTCTTCATTTGACAAATTTA